>CM038671.1:216580057-216787557 GCA_021605145.1 Aegilops bicornis | reverse complement strand
GGTGGAAAAAGCTTCTCAAGGCCTCGTCCTTCTCACCGCGCAAGCATGGGAAAAACGTTATGTGCTATCGCTATGGGAAAAGGGTCATCTTATGGAGATCTGCAGAAAATAGGCGACCCGCTTTGTTTGTGGCGCCTTCGACCACAGATCCTTCTCTGTCCTAGGCGAGGAAGCAAGGTAACCAAGTAATCCTATTTCTTGTGCTTCAGCCCCTATGAGGATATGGTGAGAAACGTGGAACATTTGAGAAAATGTGTTGTGTCATTGAGGGAAGAGCTTTTCTTTCAAGGCATCTTTCTCAAGGAAGAGTGTCCTCCATTTGGATCTGATTCGATTGTTAGCTAGAATATATGGGTGTATTGTCATTCAAGTTCTATAGATGGTGTATGTCTCACTATCTGTTTGAGTGCTGAAGGCCCTGGAGGAGTCGTTCTGTGAGTTGTATTCAAGCTCGCCCTTAGACCGAGTCAAGTTAGCGATAAGAGTCAGCTACTTTGGCCTTGTCATTCGCTTTGTTGCCATATAGATAGGTTGGAGTGCGGGTGGCCACTAACCCAACGAACGAAATTACGTGTAGGTGTGATTCTATCTGCTCTTCCACTATAGGACTAGAAATCCAGTACAACCATGTCCCTTTCTTAGGGGAACAACCCTCTTTGAAGGAGAATCCACTTCTGAGCGCCAAAGGTGGGCATCCGACGTCACCAAAAAGAAGGAGAAAGGCATTCAGGCACCGCAAATCCAAGAAACTCCGAATATAGGCCGGTACGAAAAGCGAAATGACCAAAGGGATTGGGGTTGTTTCGGCACCAAAAAAAGTGTCACTATGCTAAACACATCGAATATCCGTCTCTTTATGTGGGAGCGAACCATCTTCGCTTATGGGTCTACCGATCCTATAGCTCCGATATAGATTTAAGTAACTTGGCAGAAAAAATGCGGAAAAACGGTTTTGGATGGAAGAGGTAGATGAGAAAGACTTTCCACTTAGAGTCGAAGTCCACGCTAGATGACCGATCTTTATGACCTTGAGGAAAATTACCTATCTTGAATTAATACACCAAAATCGGTTATTTCAATCGATCCACGAAAGGAATTGATCACCACGATAATGTGACGCAAGCAAAATCTGTAATCAACATTGGTTATGTGAAATAGGTCATTTGAGAAGAAAAAAAGAGAGAATAGGACAATCTATATGTTTAACACAAGCGGTTAAGTCGATAGCTTTCTTAAGGAATAGCTAAAGAAAACGCTCTCACGAATCCTATTTTCTGATTATGTATGCCGCGACATTATGATTTGGAGCTTTGATCCGGCCATGTAGAGCACTCATAGAGGTCCGGCTTCACGTCAGTAATCTACCACACCCATGCTGGAATTCAGTAGAGTCCCACGAGTCAACCGACAAAAGCGAGAAACGAGGTTGTTCGACAAGGCTACGGTCTAATTTTTTCTTCCTAGCGGAGTTCAATACGAAAATAAAGGCGCTCTGCTTAGGGAATGGCGTACTACGTACGGGTGGTATTTCAGGTATAACTGATCAGGGTTGTTCTAAAAGCAAGTCAATTGGTGCTTTGGAAAGTGAGTGCCAGAGGCTAGCCACTGCTTGGTTTACAGAAGGGAAGGAAGAAAGAGATACCGAAGCAGATTCAGTATAGAAAAGAAGAAATTGATACCATTCATTCCAGTTTATTTGATACCCACTTAAAGTTTCTATCAAACCATGTCTTTTTCTTGAACGTCAATCTCGTAGGAATTTCGATTGGAAGTGTGGTATTGAAGGGCGAAGCCTTTGCTCTTTGACTTGTTTCTGTGAATATAACATAATATTGATTGCGCACTTGAAAGATGATGGTGTATTCCGAGGATCAGTCCATTTTTATTGAATTCGCAAATTGATAGATCTTGATGATTCAAAGAATGATTCTTCCCCAGGTATTTCCCGGTACCATTTTTTTAATTGGAGCTTTTCAATTCCATTTTTGAGATTGAGGTGAGGGTTTAAGACCGCTCGTAACGATTTTTTTCTTTTATGGCTGGGTGGGCAAGAAAAGGATTTGACTCTTGAAGATATCAACTCATACGCCTGCTCCATACATTCAAAAACATTTTTGGTACTTTCTATGAGAATGGATAAATAGAAATGGGTACATTCCTATTTCTCTTTCTGGCCAAACTACCCATAAAAAAGAAGAGTGAGAGCTGTAAGAGTGGTAAAAACAAGCTCGGTGGCCCGGTTTCAGTACAGGTTGATATATCCTTTTGAAAGAAAAGTAAATTTGCTATGCTATAAGGTACCAATTCATCAAGGTATAAAACCACATCTACAGTGGGAGTCCCTATCTACTTTTGATTCCCTTCTTCGCTTTTGCCAATACGTCATCTTGATTTGACGCTTCCTTACGCTTTCTTTCAAGCATTGCTTCCAGGACAACGGAGAGTATTCAAAGATAAAGAACCAGAACTGAGGTTGACACTCTTGAAAGATAAAAGAATGGTGGATAGATGGATTCGCACCATCCCGAAAACCGAAATCTGTAGACCAAAAAAGACGAAAAATAAATACTCCACCACCAGCCTACCTACTAGCATGTACTAAGCGAATAGCTTGTATGGTAGTTGTTAAAGAAAAGATGTATGTAGTCCGGAAGAGAAGCAATTGTCGTACGACTGTAAGCGTCACTTTTGACTTCCTTGTCGTTTGTGAATTGAGTCAATCGAGTTACGTTTGAAAAATGAATGGAATTACAGGTGGACCGAATATCCATGGCGTAACCCCCACACCGGCTAGGAACTGGCTGCACTAAGCCCGACACTTTTTGGGCTTCTTCATGAATCTAGTTTTCAGGTAAGGTCAGATCATCTTATTGAATAGATATCTGAAAGAAAGCAAAGGAATGAATCATTTTCCAATTACCTTCTCTCGAAAACCATAGATCTTACGGTTACCATTGACTATCCGTCACTTTAAATGCGTAGAGCGAAGCAAGAAATTGGATGGAAGGGCTTTTATGCTAATATCAACCTTGTTTGGAACAATAGATGCAATCCATTTTAGTGTATGTCACCGAAGTTCACCATTGCAGTTGAAACGTCAGCAATTGAGCGTTCCCTAGAGTTTGGTTCAAAGGCTAAGGACTCCCCGCCGCCTTCATAAGGGCACTAAGGCGGAGCACGGAAAAGCAAATTGGGCACCCATGTTTTACCAGTCACGGGTCTCATGGCCGTTTTGCCAACCGCCGACATGAACGAAATCTAATTTCATTGCGGGAAATTAGGATTTCATGAGGGAGGAAAAGGGGGTGGAGAGTCGTACAATGCATTGGTGGGATGAAGGTGCTAGCTTGGCTGAGATAGGAAGTTTCGATGTGTATGTAGATTTGGTTCTAGTGCCCCACCCTTTTCGAGATCTGTCAGGATTAGCAAGATGTTCTGGTGTAAACTATAGAGAAATGGAATGAATGAAATGTATCTAAGAAGAAAGGAAGCCATGCTCCATCCTGTTTCTAAAAGAACATCACCTCCCTTTTGGTTAGATACCACTGCTAGGTACTAATGCTTCTACCTATCACCCGGAGGGTGAGTTTGAGAGCTGTGTTTTTTTCCAACGTTAATAGCATTCCGCGAGAAAAGTCATCTATCGATGTTGTCAATGAGTCCCTCGTCCATCCATGTATGAATAGCGGTATCCCCTATTTTGGACAGCGATGAGGTAGTCGACGCAATTTGCATGTGTATTTATGCTCGCTTTGCTACTTTCCTTCTAGAAAAGAATGTCCACGGAAGGGAATAGTCTACGTGGCCCGGGTAGTCTTTCAATTCCTTTATCGGGTGGGAGAGTTTAGAACCAGTTAAGCCAATAGCTGCTGCTTTAGTCACACTAGCTACATCAGTTGATCATGGATTTAGCATACCACCTCAGAATAGTCTACGTGGCCCCTTGTTTTTACTACAATTTGATATAGTGAATCCATTAATGCAGACAGCCCTTTTTAAAGCGCTTTTAAAGCCCTTGACTCTCAAAAAGAGCTGGAGGTTTTGCCTCAACTCATTCCATGAATGTTGTTTCATTCCCCACGGCTGAATCCAACTCGGTCTTTATCCCGCCTTGGAGTTCTCTCATAAGCTGAAGCCGGAGGTATTCGATTTATCGGATATCGAGCTAGCTGCACTATTCTTGCTCCATGACATTAGCGCAGCCCTTTTCATTTTCTTATCTAGCGAAGAATTTCACATTCAAAAGAAGGCTCCCGCGCTTTTGTAGTGACCCCGGAGGGGTCACGGGTTGCTTTGGCGCGCCCCACCCCGTCGATCTGTGTTGTACTTGACTTGACTCTCCCCGCTTGTCGCTTGCTGATCGCAGTGTTCAAAAATGACACGAAGCTGGATATGAGTAGATGTTGTTGGTCGAAAACGTCTTTCATTCACAATGAAACAGAATGGTCTCGCTTGATGCGTCATTTTAGAATGTGTATTTTCATATTAAGAGTTCTTAAAAGTTCTCAACTCAAAGCCCAACCGTCAAAAGGATGCTACAATGTTGAAATTATCAACTTAACATGCCCCTTACTTCCTTCGTGACCTCCCACTACTTCATCTACCGAAATGATTAGGCAGATCTCGTTTTTTCTAGCATTAAACCTACTCATGATCCTTTATAGAGCATGGAGCAGACAGAGAGATGAAAGGACCACCTTCTCCTGCTTGCTTGATCGGAATCTATTCACATTTAGCTCGGAGAGACAGAGAGAGTCCTCTCTCATACTTGCCAATTCCAAGGCTGATCAGCAAGGGAATTGGCAGGAACCAACCTTACCCCTCGGTAGAGTGAGTCTACTTAGCGAACTGGCAGGATGCGGAGATCGATTGATCAATATGCATGTCGAGAGTTGATGGTTGACCGCCGCCCCCTTGTCCTACCCCGGCCGGGGAGGCAAAGGGGATTTCTATTGTCACCCTTTCTCCCGGTGTATGTGAAAGAGAAAAAGTGACGCACTTTTTGGATTTTCAGTCTGCGGTTGGTTGGGCCAAAGAACGAGAGTCAGCTTCCTTAAGTCCGTTCTTCCTCAGTAGCTCAGTGGTAGAGCGGTCGGCTGTTAACTGACTGGTCGTAGGTTCGAATCCTACTTTGGGAGATTTGATTCATTCAGAATTTGAATTGATAGTTATAGCTTTTCTGACTAGCGACCCTTGTCCTTCTCCTTTTTTTCTAAAGATGCAGCAGAATCGTCAAACGGGACATCAAAAGTGGGAAGTTGATTCTAGGATTTCTATTCCTCACTCTCGTATAGGTGAACTTGGTTCGTTCAATGAGAAGGGATAAGAAGGATCCACTGGGAATGAATGGGAAGACTGGGGTAGTATCTTCATTAGCCGGAAGGAATCAGTCTCCACTAGCGTAATTCAAAGAACGAACAAGAAAAGGAGTCTTTAGGTAGGAGGATGGATGGATGTGGTCCAATGGCTAAAGCTCGCTTGACTTCTTGTAGACCGGCAAGATCCGAGAGGAACCTTAACCCCGGGTTAGGCCGGGTGGGATGGTATACTTTTTTTTCGCCACAAGTGGGAACTCAGTCCTTGGTAAGGCACAAGGGGAAGGAAGATCTTCACTCATTCATTAAGTAAGTGCTGCGGTGAGACCCACAACAAGCGAAGGGGTGGAGGGAGACCGAAGAAGGAACAATTGTCTTGAATGCTACGCTGGGATCAGCAGCTTCCAGTGTTTTCAAAATGAGTCGGCAGGAAGAGGAAGATCGGGCGGGAAAACGGGTTCGAACCCGCGACTTCCGGCATGACAGACCAGCACTCTAACCAATCGAGCTATTTCCCCTTTCGTAATTCATGTCGATTCAACAGTCACCTACGGTTACCTTTGTAACTATACCAAAGTAGCTGTACAACAGAATGCCCTTCGCCTTTAGTACTTTTCTTTTCTTTTGACGACAGTAGAAAGAAATGGCTTTGCTCGCTTAGAGAAGGGGCTCCGCGCTCTATCAGCTATCGATTAGTTGGCGCTTCTGGCGACTTGATTGACAAAAGCGAACAAGATAGCGCTAGCGCCTGCGGAGAACTTTCGTTTGTTCGCCTTCTAAAAGGCCTACTAACCTGCCGGTGAAAAGCCGGTTACAAAACAAATAATAAGACGTAGTGAAAAAGTACCAAAACAACTGAAACCTACATCCCACTACGTCTAGGTTCCCCCTTCCTATGAACCTTGAGTCAATAGGTAGGGTCAACTATACCAAAGTGGAAGGGCCACTATCTAAGCTATTAGTGGGCTGGTTTGAACTATTGATTTACTGAATCGAGTGAAGCTGTGTTGCATATAGGTCGCCAAGGCCTAGAAGTACAAGTGGTCGCCCTAACGGTCACTCTCAAACTCACTACTTGAGTGACGAAAGTCACTTAGCTTCTTTAATAGGGCTTGCCAAAGAACCCCTCCGGGGCCCCGGGAAGAGGAAGAAGGAGATAGAGCAAAGGTCTCCTCTTTACATCCGCTCTTCCCGCATGTAGAGATCCGATTGGGCTTATAGTTTAATTGGTTGAAACGCATCGCTCATAACAGTGATATTGTAGGTTCGAGCCCTACTAAGCCCATCGACCGCTTAATCAATGACTCGGTAGTCACTGAACCACTCTCTCGGATAGCCCATGCCTCTCTTACGGATGCGAAAGAAGATTCGATCAACGTGACAAGGTTTGCCTTCTTGTGAGAAGGAGTGTTCAATTGTGTTCTCGGTGCAAAGGAGTCTTTGAGAAGGTTCCGCTTTTACGAAGATCGAGAAGATCAAGAGAGCAGTCCGGCAATTGTTCGGGGTCAGCTTTGGGATTTGCACTGATCGACCCCTACCGGTGTATTAATCTACAAAAATGAAGATTGACATTCGTCAATTTACCGGATCTATCCTCTTCTACTAACTTTACAAAATGGAAGGGAAAATGTGAAGACCAAAGATGTCAACTACTAAGCATAGTCAATTGCAAATCGGCCGGTTGGTTTGCTTCTCTCCAAGTATGGGAGATTTTCCAATCTTAGAAAGACGCCGTACTTTCTTGATCTTATGAAGAAGGGGCTTTCCTTAGCTGCGGACTTTGGGATCTTGAGAGTAGACCATGTCTTACGTTAGGGAATCCGAATCAATCCAAATCCTCGACACTCCTTTTCAGCTGCTATTTGAATACATGTTCAGATGCAAAAGAGCTCGACTTCGAGTATGGTCTTGTTCTTAATCGCTTGAGAGAACGCATATATCCCCTTTTTATTGCTAAACCTCCACAAGCCTTCCCATGCTCGCTAATTGAACCGTCCGTCTTCATCTTAATCCATTCGTTTCCCGGTGGTCAACACACAATAGAATATGTTTGTTTTTGATCGGATTGAGACAAAAGTACCATTTTTTAGGATGTTCGCCGATTCTTCCTCTTCTTTCTCTCATAAAACTGGAGATACTAGCTTCTAATCTGCATATTTTTGCAAATCCTTTTCCATTTGGATTTTTGAAAACATTAACTTACCTCTAGAATTCCACTATAT
This sequence comes from Aegilops bicornis, assembly GCA_021605145.1. NCBI lineage: Eukaryota > Viridiplantae > Streptophyta > Magnoliopsida > Poales > Poaceae > Aegilops > Aegilops bicornis. The sequence goes on along the minus strand of CM038671.1, from coordinate 216,780,020 downwards.
ATAACGTTGACGTTCTGCCAAAATGTGCCAGAGCGAGTGAAAGGCAAGCCTACCCATGGTGTTAACTTGCCATCCCCAACAAATCTGCTAGCAGCCCATTCGAGTTCCGCTTGGAAACAAGAAGCTCTTCTTTATTTGCGTTTTTTTGCCCAAGATAAGCCCATTTTCCAGAGCCAAGCCTATTATAAGAGTTCAACCGCCATATTCGGATGGAGTCCAAATGCTTGCATCTGGGCTGAAGAATGACCCAATTCCTTAGCTTCCATGCATTAATCATATCCGGGGATGTGGGAATAGGGAGATGCCATCCATCTACACGACACGATAGCTTAAGCAAAGAATAGAGAGAGCTAAGCTAGAATACAAAAAAAAAGATATTCCACTAGCGTAGGCCTACCATCTACCATAGAAAAGTCTAAAAAAACCTTTTCTTTGTCTGTCAGCGGGAGAGAAAGCAAGCTTACGGTGCTTTGGATGTTAATGTTTTTGTAGGATACTAAACACCTATATATATACATTGTTTTATACTCTTCTGTACAAGCGTATAAGAGCTATTATGCTCAATAAAAGGAAGTTTATGAATAAGTAACTCTTTCTTTTTTGAATAGCCGGCGGGAGAACTTACTTTTCCGGCTATCGTATGAACAATGTCGTCCGCTTTTCTTTTTTGAGTTTCCATCGATCTCTCCGACGAAGTAGCGGAAGCATGAAATGCTATTCACGAATGAGCATTGCTATCTGATTCCTACAAAAGAGATAGGGGAAGCTCACTTTTGTCAAATGGGGCTAGAAAGCATAGAACCCCGTCTTAAATCAACCAGGTGAATCCAGAATCAAAGTGAGGAGAACATGATATGTTATGAGAAGAGTGACATGGGAATAGATTGCATTTCAAAAAGAATCTATACACTCAATAAGCCAGAACGGGAAGATTCAACTGCAAAAAGAACTGGTACGGTGTGAGAAGAGGCCTATTCTCAATAATGAACAAGATGATGCAGCTCTAGTTGCTGGAGGCAGAGGACGTGGACGCGGCAGGAATAGATCCAGGGGGAGGACGCGAATAAAAAAGGCTATGAGGATCATAAAAATTGAGGTGGAGGGAGATTGTATAACTAAGGATCGAGTAGAGGAAGACGTCAGTCTTTCAGTTGTAGATGATCATTACCGAAAAAGATGTACATTCGAATGAAAAAAGAGGGCCTGTCCGAGAGGAAATAAAGAATATTCATTTGCGAATTCTTCCGAACAAGCAACGGATTGAGCAACTAGCGCGAAAGCCGTTGCGCGTTAGCGCATCCGTTTTCTTGCTCGGGAACGAGGGGACTAATTTTTTTTTCAAAAGCCATCTTTCTCTTTAACTAACTAAGTATTCTTAAAAATATGTATGTCTATGAGGTATTTTGACTTAATGGGAAGTAGGCATCTCATTCATAGGCAAGAGCAGGCCGGCCTGAAGGCATGAACTGAAGGCAGGCAAGAAGGCATTAAATGGCTTTTAAGGATTTGGTGTAAAGATGCGGAGTACAATATCTTTCTTTCTATAAAAATATATGGAATCCGCGATCCTATCCTATTTTTGAAGTCATTTTTCCATTCGAAATTATTTTCTTTCGCAAGAGCACTCAAACATAGATTGAAGATCTTCAGTTCTTGATCGACGACCACTGATCGATAATAGCAAGCAGCGTCCCATACTACTTTTCCTTTGAATGTTCATTCTGGAATTGAATGTCACAAACAAGACTCATACTTCAGAAAAAAACTGCTTGAATCAGGAGCTGTAATCCGCAGCTTTAGAGATAGGGGCGGCAGTCACGGATTGGCAGCAGTGAGCAGAGGTCAAGAAGAAGAAGCGGTAAGAGCAGTTAGAGAGCAAGCAGCGGCTCATCAAACCTTTACGATTGGTTACAGCTCAAGCGGTTTGTTTTCAAGTAAGGTACTCAAGCAAGCTTTCCTCCACGAAGACAGAGTTTCGGGTGAGCTAGCAAAGAAAGTCAAGATTAACCAGAAATTTAGGTCAAATTAGCATTTCGTAAGTTTTAGTAAGGCCGCTTATGGGAAGCGTGCCATGGAGAAAGAGAGGAATCAATCGTCCAACGCTATGTTAACAAATACGTGAAAGGTTTGATTATTCCATACACTTGAACATGTTCCTTATCAATAGGTTTCGGAGAGACGAGCAATGATTGCTTGACGATCTTCACTGCATGGGACTAGACTTGACTCAAGCTTCATACGAAAGCATTTACTGAACTAAAGTCGTTGAGCCAAGTCAAGCGAAAGACTTATTGGAAGAAAGCTTTAAGAGAGTTTGTTGTCCCATGCCTTTCTGATGGTGAACCTCCCTCGCTTCTTCCAATTCTGAAACTGGATTGGCCTGTTGACTTTGCCCTTCCTTTAGACAAAGAGCCCCGGTTTCGCCAAAAGACCTCTGTGTGTTGTCATTCAACTCCACACAAGCTTTGTCGTTGGGCTACTTGCGTCTTCGGCAGATACAAAGGAGAAGTGACGGTCGGTGAAATAGCCCTCCAACTCGTAGCTCTTCTTGCTTAACGTGAAAACTCTCCTTTCCGATGAAAACGAGAAAGAAAGATGTCAACTACTAAATGTGCTGCTTTGTGAATTTGATACTAGGTAGTTCTCCCCTCGGCAGGCAAGTAGCCTTTGCGACTTACATCTCTACTACAGAGGGTATGAACCCCGGATCTAGGCGAGGTGATGGCGGGAACTCCAACAGGTTTTGGTTTCCTCCTCACCGATTGATGGAGCCCAAGACCGCTTGACGACTTTCGGTGTGGGGTCAGCTTGAGCCGAGGCCGTCTCGTAACAGAACAGGAAGAATAGAAAACAAGCACTCTAGCAGGAATAGTAATATTGGCTGTCACTATCCTCTGGTTAGCAATCAAATACGGAGTTGGCAACTCACAAGCCGACAAGTCAACCTCTGTCAGATCTTCGGCCCAGTTTATGGACAAAACTGACTCTACTTCCTCATTCAGGCTGATATGAACTACAAAAGTTTTCATCTTTAGCGTGGATATCGTAGGTATAAATGAAAGAAACTGGAATCAGGAAGTTGTTTATTTCTCTCGATACGCAAAGGGAAGAGCATGCCCTGTCTCAGGCAGTATATCAGTCGTTAACGATCTTACCGGGACACATCCAATTGAAACTAGAATCCCAACCTCTTTGGAAGAAGCTCCAAATAGAAAAAAAATTCAGAGCGGGGAATCTTCCTACAAACTAAAATGTGTTAAATATATATATACCTACCTCTGCCTAGAAAAACTGGAGTTTCAGGCACCCTCGTGGGAGATATTGGATGTTGTCAACTGGCCTTAAAATGCTCATAAACAGCTCTTCCCCTTTGACTCAGTTTTCGCTCTCCTCTGTTTCTAGTAGAAAAGCCTGATCCTACTTTGCGAGTCCAACAGGTCTAGTATTCTTTTCTTTTTCGTGCGAGGGAACGTGGTAGCCCTGATCTAGCTAAGACTTGAGATTCCATTCTATTTCATTCTGATCTCGTTATGAGGAAATAGGTGAGGCGAGGCTAAGACAAGATATGGGACTTCCCGCGCTAAGTTGTTCCAATCTCTGTACTTAAGTAACCGAACTCGAAAGTGCTGCTATGAGCTAGATTTGTGCGTATAAGGGTAAAGAAGCGAGCAAGGCTACCTTCCGCTGGAAATCCTATACCGAGTGCTATTTGATCAGAGTGAGTTGTAATTGAGCTTGATTTACTTGCTCTTCTATTTGCATTTTTGTTAAGTTTGTGGGTGACTCATCGTCGTGAGATCGGTTGGTCAAAATTCTTTTCAAGTAGTCTCGATCGGCTAACTCGGCTCCACGTAAGAAGTCGAGTGAATCAAAGAACTCATACATGTAATCAGTGACTAGGGGTCGATCAATCGGATGCAACCGAGCCATACAAAAAGAATTGGAAAAGGGATGACGCAAGAGCAGCGGAAGGTGACTTAGCAACATCAGTCATTTCCTATAGGAAGGAAGGAAAGGATCTCTCTTACATCAGACGAAAGATCTCATTTTTGCTACCGCTCTCCCTCTTATGAGTCTCTGTCACCGTTGTTTAGTAGCTTTCAACGCGAGTTCAGTCATTCTCTTATATCTGAAAAGTACGAACTGACTTAAAGCACGAACATGAAGGAAAGGCTGAATTGAAACATCTTGAATCGGATTCTCTCTTCTCAGAGAGCTTGAGAGTGAAATGAGTGGGCGGCCAAAGAAGACCACTATGGAAGTGAAAGGGAGGGCAAGAGCGGTTCAAGACCATAGCCTGATGTGGGTACATTAGCGTCATCGTCGTATGAAATTCATGCACAAAGGGCGCATCACTCTCAATGGCATTCAAGATAATCCTTCTGCCGTCCAATCTCTGTAAAAGCTGCAAGGATTGCTGAAATGGGGTGTCTTTGTTAGCGGTGTGTGCAAGTGCGCCGATTCACCAGAGCATGATCGCAAGCAATTACTCGGATCTTGATCTGCAGGCGGAACACCTCCAAATGTTCAAGAACTGCTACAGGAGTTTGATGCTTTGTTCCAGAGCCAAAGGAATTACCCCTTGTCGTGCCTGTGACCACCAAATTCCGTTGGTGCAGTGCGGTGCGACCAATGTCCGCCATATAGATATGCACCCCACCGTAAAACAGAGATTGAGAAGCAAATCTGTGAGATGATGAACAATGGCATTATTCGTCGCAAAGACGAGCCCCTTCGCTTCTCCAAAGCTCTTGGTTCGTAAGAAGGATGGATCCTGGCGCTTTTGAAATATCCTATGCCGGTCGCGGGTTGTCCCAAGCTCAACATAGGTTCGCAAGATAAAAGAGGGGGTACCTTGTCCGTCGGTCAAAGAAGGCAACAAACAAGTGGAAGCAATCGATGCTTTGGTCATTCTACTCCTTGATGACGATCTGTGCTTCTTTGTCATCTTTGGCAAAAGCGGGGGTTTCGGCCGGCTTTACCTACTATTGATTTGAACCAATGACTCTCGCCAGATGAAAGCGGTACTCTAACCGCTGAGTCAAGTAGGTCAAGCTGAGTCAAGTCGAGAAAATCGAAAAAAGAGAAAGCCAACCAAAGCGCAACCAGAGTTCTCCAGCGGGTGGAGCGCTAAGAAAGAGAAAGCGTTATCGCTATCTCTAAATGAAGCAGCGGCTAGCACACTAAGATAAACCACTTGGTTTAAAAACTGCTTAGTGGCGTGTGATTTCAACACTATTCCAGAGGTATATGACAAAAATGGTGGGAGAGACCTCTATGTTCCTCAGCTTAAATCATTCTATGATTGTTTACAATCCTGTCATCTATTTTACATGAGGGCTAGAGGGTGGTCTTGGAGCAAGAAAAGTGTTGAGTCCAGGCACATTATGGTACGACTGAGACTGAGTTGGGCAGGAGCAAGCGGTTGGATTGGCCTGACTCTTCAAGACCAAAGATACCCGGCTTCCTCTTCATCAAGTCACGAAATTCGACCCTTTGTTTGCAGCACCAAAACTAGAGCAGGCCCAAGACAAGCAAGAACAGTCGGTCGGCACCGATCGAGGCAGGAAGCGGGCAGTAAGCTAAGAATCTTTGGAAGAAGGTGGTCGTCACCAAAGCCCTAGTTCAACGAGAACAAGAGGGAAAGCGGTAGAGGACGCCCGTAGCTTTGGTCATCGCACTCTAATCCGCTTTAGAAGAAGCAGCTATTCTATTGTTGGGCTATAAAGCCTATAAGTAAGAACTCGGGGAAGGAATCCGATCTGCAGATGAAGCGTATGTAAAAGGCGAAGCGACAATGAGGAATTTTCCATACTAGATCGACTCAACATTCTTGAATCTACTCGAGACTCTCTTCTCTTCATGGTTGGCTGTAAAAAAGAGTCTCTTTGGTTCCCAACTCTATGGATTTTACTTTTGGCTCAACACCCTACTCTCGACGTTTGCTCGGACGGAGGCTATGAAATAGTTGAAAGCAGATGCAACATTAAAGAAAGTAAATCCAAGAGCCTTAAGTCGCATCAACACTATGTCCTAATAGTAAGGGATTTCTTTCAACCCGGTGGTAAGCCGGTGGTACCCGGAGAAAACGCGTTGCTCAAGGAAGGGACTAAACCCATCTGTTCAAGTAGTAGCCAAGTAGTACCAAGGAGTATCTCCGAGTTAAGGAGTACCAAGGGAAGGAAGAAAAACCAAGTGAAAGAAAGAGATCGCAATGGTCTAAGATATAGTCAGTGAACAATAACTCAGATCTGATGTCGGATCGAAACAAAAATGCAAAAAGACAACTAACGTAAAAGATCGAACTCTAATTTAGTTACTAAGTGAGATGTTTTGCTACCTACAAAAGGTTGGTTCTTCCCCTACAACCCCTACCCCTCCAAGGCAGTACTCTTCATCAGAAAATCTGAATGTCTCGATCCAAGTTGAGACCCACCTACAGAAATTGATCCATCAATGGCTTTTTCTATAGTGGCAGGAAGTCTCCAACTCTTTGATATGCGCTAGCTAGGTAATCCCTTTTCTTAATCTGATATGGGATCTCTTGCTACCAGAAAGGAACTGAACTGGCTTGCTCGGAAAGAATGGATTGTGACCCTTGGAGAGCTAATGGTACTTGACTGATAAGCGCATCGATTGAATCGACCCGGATGTACCATCGGGGAACCTGTGGCTGGAGAGAATCTCGCGATGGAGAAATGTCAAATGGGAAGCTCTATGGAGGCACACATCGTGCCGCTCGTCATCGAAATGGGACCGACTTCGCTCGGGAACAGGCATAGGATTGAGGAACTTTACGGCATAACACACCCGTAATGGGGCAATCGACTAGCTGGTCAAAACTTTCCGCAGTGTTTAAGTGGTGCCGGAAGGAATCAAGAGGGAGGAGGAAAGCTGTACTGGTGGAAGGAGAAGAGCTGATTGCTACTAAATCGTAACAAGCTTAGTTCTCGCATGATGGCTCAATGGTGCATGGTCAACTCAAGAAACCTAACATCTCGATCTCCGATCCAATTTCAACCCTCTTGAACTCTTAAGAGCAGCTGTTTCAAGAACCTAAGTCCTTACAAAAAAGAATCCATGATCACTATATACCCTCAAGGTATCGAGCCCAAACATCTGAAGCCATACGGATACTCACATACGCAAAAGGCTGAGATTGAGAATTGAGGAATTGCTGAAGAATTCACCGATACAATCCTCTACTAGCCCCTTTGCTTCACCAGGTCTTTGTTAGTGAAGAAGAAGGATGGGACATGGAGTATGTGCATTGAAACCAGGCAGCTGAATGCCAAGACAAAGAAAGAAGAAATACCCAATTCCGGCACATAGATGCCCTATTGGATGAGTGGTGCTAAATATTACAGCAAGATTGACTTAAGATCCGGCTATCATCGATCGAGAATGAGAGAGGAAGACAAGCCCAAAACTTCATTCGTAACCACAGAACTATGAATTCAATGTGATGCGGCTTACAAATGCTCCTCGCAACGCTTTCAAGCACTCATGAATGATGTGTTCAAGCCCAGAAGATTTGTTTTGGTTTGATGATATACTTCTTGACAAGAAAACACCGAAGGAGCATCAACAACACTTGCAGCTAACACTTTTTCTGGAATCAGCTACATGCTAAGATGAGCAAGTGTGAGTTTTGACTTTCAAAGGCGGAATATTAGGGGTAAAATGGAAAATAAGGTGGCGGATGCATTTAATAGGAGAAAGGCCGGAATATCTGTCCAGCTGGTCCAAGGTGTGCAAACCGCTTTGTGAAGGCCGACCGAGAATGAGGGACCTAGTAGTGTATTTCAAGCCTTCTAGGCAAAGCTGCTTTGGCGTGCAATCGAAAGGGCGTCTTCCTTTCCTATATTATACCGTAGGTGAGTGCATAATCTGGTGTAGAACGGAGGGGATATCCTAAGTTGATGTGCACAAGTGCTTCCTCCGATTGAAGTCGATTGCCTCAACCAATTTCTTAGTACATCAACACAAGAAGTGGCGAATTGGGGATGGTACTACCTCAGTGAAACTGTGGGAAGATGGGTAGGTGGGGCCTCTCAACCAAGACATTGCGGTTGGCGAGTGGGGACTCTACTGAATTCTAGCATGGGTGTGGTAGATACTGACGTGAAGCCGGACCTCTATGAGTGCTCTACATGGCCGGATCAAAGCTATTCTAAAAACTAGATCCATTGGAGTGGGAAGTACTCAAGATGTAGAAGAGGACTCAAGCAGGTTTGGTCCTCTTCTCTGATGTGTTCTTAGAACCCACTACCCTCCCTCCTAAAAGACCATGTGACCATCGGATTCACCTCACGATAGTCAACCAGTTGAATCAAAGGCCTTATAGGTATTCACACCACCGGATGAAATTGAAGCCATAATCAAGGAGTTACTCTAGAATGGTACTCTACAACCTAGTTCATGCCTCACCGGCTCTTCTTTACAAGAAGAAAGAAGGTTCGTGGCGCCTATGGATTATAGGCAACTCAATGCGCAAACCGTAAAAAAGAAATACCCGATACCGGTCATTGATGATCTTCTGGATGAGCTACACGGTTATACTGTGTACTCAACAATCGTTTTATCTATTCCCACATCGATTCACCAATCCTAGAACTCGTTATGGATAGAAGGTCCGTAGAAGTGAAAGTAGGATGACGGGAGAAAAGAGTAAGGAGTACCGAAAAAGAAGATTTTGTACTTTCGCCCACGAAGAAATAGTAGCATTTGAAATCGAAAGATTTACTTTGGATAGTAAATCCCCAAGGAAGGGCTATAATCCAAACAAAGGAGGAGCTAGCGGACAGTTCGAATTTCAACGATTAGGGAGGGGAATGAAACACTTGTCTTTCACAATCAATTATTTTTTTTATGTTTAGGACACGCAAAGCGAGAGCGAAACTCGCTATGAGGAGAAGACTCGGCAAGAGAGGTTTGAACAAGAGGAACTGCCATCTAGTTGCGTTTGACCATTCTCTCTTTCTATCTCTCTTTCTTTCAAGAGCTGAATAAGGGCATATCCGCAAAGGAGAGAGACATCGGACTTTCTTCTTTACCCCCCTCATTATTCAAGACGTGAATATAAAGTGTATTGTACTCCCTTGGATCTTTTCCGGGATCTTTACTCGTCGTTGATCAAGGAAGCTAGAAGGAAGATGGGTGGTAGGGTGAACGGACATTCATATCCTCTCCGACTCGTCGGTTAGGAGAGTAGCGACCAAAAAGAAATCATTATACAGGATAACTGCTGTAGAGATAAAATGTAGGAAGGAGAAAGTTGGTTTCAATGAATCATGTGAATTGTAGAATAAATAGGTAAACAAGGCGGGTTAATATATATACGTTGAAAAGCAAGGGGATAAATTGAACAAAATGAAGAGCAATCCAGAATCCGATTTTGTATACTATAAGAAAAAGGCACTGAAAACTTGGAAACGGAAGATGTTGTAACTCATATGGGTAGTCACACATTAGGCAAAATGGTGTAGTGGTTGGGCCAGGTAGCTTCTTCTTTTGAACAACATTTCATTCTATTTTGGATGCTTTCTACTATGTTTCAAGTGATCAAAGAAGAGTTTATTTCCCACTACTCATATCACATCTTATGTGTTGATGCAAGCTGACTAAATCAATAAGATGGTATTCGTATTTGATTAGACAAGATGGTATTCTTCTTTATTCCGGAGCACAACAATCCGGATCTCTAGCTTATAGCTTATCCTTCCTATTCTGTATGTATTACTGTCATGTCAAGTCAATGGTCTGTCTGCCCTGCAACTGGTCTTGAATGGCTTCAGTGAATTGTTTTTTGAGCCTACAGAGTGACCTCCTAGGAGGAAAATAGACCACAAAATACCCTTACTACCAGGCACTAAACCTGTCAATCATTAGAGAAGGGACAGAGTTCAAGATAAGACTATCTTGCCTGTTTGGTAGAGAGAGTACCGGTATTCCGATGGTTAAAGATTCAAGTCTTAGTGGTAAGGGGGACAGCTTTGGCCTGCAACTGCTTTCCACTTTACGGCCCACAGCTTGTGTTCTTCGGTATTAATTTGGTTTACATTTGTTTGGCTTGTCTCATGCACCACCTGAATTGAATCATAGTAATGGGACTTTGGTAATCCAAAGTGATGAAGTCAATGCTGATAATGGACCATGCTTCATCAGGAATGGGTAGAGGATCGAAGAGGCCGTGGAGTTTTTAATGTTCTACCTTAGCTTGTCGACAGATTTGACACTTGTTGACAAAAGATTCCACCGATTGAAAGATTCCTGTCCAAGCAAATAGTGCCTTGATGCGGTGATAAGTAGCAGTAATGCCGAGTGGGCACCAATACCACTGGCATGAAGTGCTTGCAAGATGTTTTTTTCATTTAGAAGTTTGCACCAACCCATACTCGTCCTCTATATCGAATGACCCTATTATGCAATGAATATTTGCTATTCTTGTGAGTGCTCAGGACTGCCAATTCAGATAGTAAATTCTGGGTGAATGTGTCTTTGTTGTACCCTGCAACAATATCAATGAGCCATTGTGGTTGACAGGAAGTAATGGCATTGAGTTCATATGGCTCATGTAATCTAGATAGTGGTGCATCAGCTGCCCTATTCTCTGAGCCTTTTATTGGATGGTATATTGTAATCCCATGAGCTTGAGGAAAGGAAAGCTTTGTGCTGCATTCGTGTTTTAAGTCTTTGAGCAGTCAAATGAGCTAAGCTCCTGTGAATGAAACGCCTGTCCCGCTAAGCCCAAACTCTAATGTGCTTGACTTGGAAGTAGGCCACTCTTTCACTTGTGAGGATCTTCTTTAGTCTCTGAGCCACCCCTTGCCCACTAATGACATGACCTGTATTTTATCCGTGGTTGAGCAAATGAACATTTATTCAACTTCACATATAGTTGATTCTCGCTTGAAGGTCAAATACTTGCTGCAAATGGGTGACATGATCTTGCAAGGATTTGTTGTAGATTAAGATGTCATCAACAAAAACAAGTACACAAACCCTAGTCAGCTCAGCCAGAATTGATTGTTCATAGCACTGGAGGGTGGGTGGTGCATTTGTGAGCCCAAATAACCTAAAATTCATAGTGACGTGGGTCTTGAATGCCGTTTGTATTCGCTTCATGTAATCTTATCTCGATGGTAACCAGCTCTCGAGATCCAAATTAGTAAACCAAACAGCACAAGATTACTCATCCAACAATTCTTTAACTACAGGCATTGGGTATTTTATTTGACGAATCCATCTTATTTCCTTATTTCTCTGTTTTGGTAGCAGGAGAAGTAGTTTGTTCAGCCGGACTTCAAAGTAGTCTCCCCTGCTGACCTTCTTTTTAGATAGAATCCTCAATGAGTGGAAAGGACTCCCAAACTTGCTCCACAAAGACTATACCATCTGAGCCGCGCCTTGTGATATGATAAGAAGAAAAGGGCCAGCCGCCTCTTTTCTTTTCCGCACCAAGCCTTCTTGTAAAATCGGGTGTATAGCTCAGTTGGTAGAGCATTGGGCTTTTAACCTAATGGTCGCATGTTCAAGTCCTGCTATACCCAAAACAAAAAAACCACTCTTGTATTTGTAAGGATGCATAGTAGCCTTCAAAGAGCACTCTTTGGCCTTGAGAAAAGCCCCTTTCTCATCAACATCTCGACTTCGCTCGTTGTTTGAGGTAAGTATAAAGGAGATCAGACCGCTCGGTCATTGATAGGCCGGCCTTCTCCTTATTCATTGGATAGGGCGGGGAAAGTCAAGTCAAGCACTAGTCGGTTGGGGTGGACGCACCAAAGCAGCGTTAGTTGCACTAGCGCCTTATCTTTTGAAGCTAAACAGAGGCTCGAAAGATGGAGTACGTCCAAGTCGTTGGCTGCCTTTTGTAGTGCGCAAGTCGGAGTGAACTTCTTCTTACGTTACGCGAATCTACTAACGAGAACTGCCAGACAGTCCTATCTTTTTAAAGAAAGATCGTAGATGAATGTTTCGTTTACGTTACACGAGTATTTGAGCAATTCATTCCAAGTTAAACAAAGAGGTATTTCCTTTTCTCGTTCAGTCCTTCTCTCCTTCCATCCCAAAGAGGCCTATTCATGCTTTTGGCTATCCATCTTGATCAAATAGAAGAAGGGAAATTCAGACTAGGCAAAACACCTCAAAAGTGAAAAAAAGATAAAACAACTTTCTTATTGTCAAGTAGTAAACCATAGTTCTCATCCTAGGAAACCATATCGATCATCGATTCAGAGCTCCCAACCACTGAAGCTCTTTTCTAGAGCGAGTCAACAATTCGTGGATCCATGGTTTGGATGAAGCTATGTACCCGGGTAGAGATGATTTGTCTCAAAGATGTTCCGCTCATCCAAGAATCTGAAACTTCATCTACACAAACTCATAAATAGCCCTTTCCTTTCTTTTATTGACTGAAAAAGGTAATCAATCCTTTCTTTTCATCTTTTATCAAGTCTTCCTCTTCCTGATTGAGTTAACCAGGGATAGAAATTCGGATCAACTATGAGGAGTAGGGCTCTTTGGGCAAGTGAATGAACTCTGTCCTAGGCATTTCCAATAAGTTCAAGTGAAGTGAGGGCTAAGCCTTTTTGAGAGGGAAAATACACTCCAAATGATATTCCATAATGGAAGGAATGAGTGGAAGATTTACTTGGAAGAAAAAATACGATACTTTTCTAGTCGTAGGTAGGGCTACCTATCTAGTTTCGTGCTTGGCGCACCAGATTCAATAGGCTAGGTTATAGCCGACAGATTTCTTTAAGAACTAGCCGCCTATAAGCCTCGCTAGTAGTATTCCTGCCAAAGGTCGGAGTAGTGACTCACAAGGTAAGTTCTCCTCGATGCATTTCCAACACTCTCTTTTCTACGTACACTTTTGATTCCTCAAGAGGTAGGGACAACGCTCGAGATCTCATCCGACCGTCTATTTCTCACCGATTGGGAGATTGGATTGAATCCGTGGAGAACTGATTCGATGTCATGGAACGAATGGGGCACTACGTTGGTTACCCAACGCAAGCCTAGCGGAGATTTCTATTTGTTGAAAGTGGAAAGGAGTCATATTTGAATCGGAAAGTTGGGCTCGTTCACTCACACCTTTCTTTGATTATCGATGACTTGGCTTCTTGCTCAAGTAAGCACCCGGCATACCAATTCATTATCCTTGGGGCTCGGCTCGCTCCTTCCTATCTACGTTATTCTTTCTTTGTTACTCTCGTAATGACGTTCGAAAGAAATCAAGGTTACCAGGTCACAGCTCTGATTCTTCTTCCCTTATAGAACCTTCCCGCAAGAAATCGGTGGAAGTGGGTCCGCTTCTACAACTCATCAAATCTGCCTTCTTTTCTCGTTCTCATATTGTACATATTCTCAAGTTATGAGAAAGAATGGATTTGAATACAATTTTGAATTAACAAAATAAACGGATGAAGGATATTTTACCTCTTATCTGATAAGCAATCAAAGCATTTGAACTGCTCAATGACCAATAAAGAAAGAGCTAAGGTAAAAATGTATATGTGTTACTAATAGTAAACCAATTTTATTTGGAGTTTGCTTTCAATTTGAACATGTTATAACTACAAATGAGGTGAGGCTTGATTAGGTGGCTTTGCAAGAACTAGGGAGGAACACAAGTTATGTACTTTAGGCTAAACATATGAATTTAGAAGATCAACTTTTCCAATTGGACATAAACAAAAGCAACCAATAATAATATATATATATATATATAAACTTCCATAATATTTTCTCTATGGTGAAGTAATTTCATCGATAACCACTAAACGATTAAGTAGCGATGTATGCAAAGCTAGACAACGAACATTTCATAATACACTGCTACGCATATCTTTAGGATAAAAGATAAAACTGCAAAAAATCCGTTTTCCTAAATAAAAAGATCAAGAAATCTATTTTGTATGGTTCTTATTTCGTTGAAAACGTTTCCATGAGACTTTCTTTCATTGAAGAAGTCCATGACTTGTTCTAGGTGATATGAGGTTGAACAGGCTTTAGAAAAAATGCAAAGAAGGGTACATGAGGGTGGAATAAAAATCAAAAAGATGACCCCTTCTTTCTTCCTGAGCATTATAGACAAATATTCATTCTTTATACGTTAGGTTGGGTTTTAGATGTATATCATTTATTATATGAAACCAAAAAGAAGAAATGACAAGAAAGTTGTATATAGATGGAGGAATAAATTATGATGTGGAAAACAAGGCAGGGGTTCAAATCCTGTCATCCCTACCTATTACTTCTCCTATGGGCAGTAACGAGGGATCAATTGAGATCGATTCAAATTGGACAAAATTCAAAGTTTCATTTTTCTATATGCATGCGGTACAAAAATCATCCTTTTCTTTACTGCTTTATCACCCGGAAAGCACTCTTAGTTCAGTTCGGTAGAATGTGTGTCTCCAAAACCCAATGTCGTAGGTTCAAATCCTACAGAGCGTGATTCTATTCTTGTTATGTCGAATCCAAAAAAAAGAACTTATATAAATATAAGAAAATGAGACAGTAATGAGGTCCATATTGTCATCGTAATAAAAAGAAAGATCTGCAAGCATTCTTTATGGGAGTCGGGGCTTTCTGATTTGAAGTTGCTGGAAAAGGACCTCTGTGATTGGTTGATCATTAGTCGTTTTTAAGATAAGTAGGCAGGGGTGTCTTGATCGAAACCGAACTTCAATTCCACCCAGCTCAGATTCTATGTAGGAGTGGGGAAGACCTGTTTATACTTTTATTGAGAATTCCATTTCTTCCTGCCGCACCCCAATTCTTTCCCAGCAGTTGAAAATTGATATGAGATCTTGAACCCAGGGGGCTTCTATGTTCTGGGCAGAGGCATTGATGCGGGCTATTAGAATAAGGTGGTAAGGTCCAGGCATCTTCAAACCCCACATATGCCCTATTTTATCTAGTAAGGGGAATGAAAGAAACATGAATGTTGCACAAAGAAAGTGTCAAGACTCATCCCCAAACTCCATAGGCCCTGCAATAGAAAGAGTTTACTTCGGTTCCGAGAGCGAAACCGCTAAACTAAACAAGACATATTCACTTTGACCACAGCCACCCACACTTGCCTACCCGACCGGCTATTTTAGCTATTCTCTCTTCAACCTTCCTCTAACCTAAAATAGTCGTACCGCTCCCCTTTAGAGATAGATTTCTTTATTCTTTAAGCTAGCTAAACGTCAAAACATAATAAGCTAAGCCTCCGTCGATTTAGCCAAATCAGGCTGGAGAAAATAATGGGAGTCGGTGTCCCTTAAACGCCTTTGTTTCCTCTTCTTTACGGTGGCTTCTTCTTAAATGAAAGAAGATCTACGATGCGCTTATGCCTTCAAACCCGAAAACAGTGGTTATTACGACACCGTGTGAAATAGCTGCTTTTCTTCTCTTCCTCCCTCGACCTATTGAAGTTGCGCTCACCCGCAGCCCTAAGCCCTACAGTTCCTTCGCCACCGCCTAATCTTAATCTATTGCCTTGCCTCCAAGAGAAGAAATGGCACCAACCGATACAATGGCAGCTAGTTCCAGGGAAGCTGCTTCAATGGAAGTTGGATTGCCTAAATGGGATAGGAAAAGCTCACGGGAATGCAGGCACCATTTCCCAGGGAAAAGAAAAGGGAACTTCACCTCTTCCTACTAATAAGATAAGGTAATCCAATCCTGATTCAAGACCATGTTGTCTCAACATAGCAATGCATGTTATGGCAACCTGATTGTGATAACAACATCAAAGCCAAGAAATCAAGGTCGAAGCAGTGGAATGCAAAGTGTTCTCCAAGATTTGATCGAAGAAACTCTTTTGTTTTATCAATCCCCTAAACAAACTGCAAAATAAAAGGGAAATGGAACGAAAAAGTGCGTCTGTCTCCCTTTTATTACTCGAATGCCGTTGCACTAGGAAACCTGTGCTGCCGTTTCCTCGCTTGCAAACTATTTTGGAGCTCTAGAGTACTTACTATTGACAGTTGATGACGGAACGAACTGTTCGACCTGATCCACCAACTCTTCCTTTTGGGGATGTGAGAGACGAAGCTCGAGCGCCTCGACTCTTGAAAGGGGTGGTAGACCCGCCTTCCTTCCATCACCGGTAATGATTCCCGAATTCTTTAAACAAATTGTTCTCAAATTCTTGACCAGAGGGGCTTTCCATGCAGAGTTGGCTTATGCTCTTCTATCTCTGCTTGCTTTTCAACTTCTTTTATACTGAAAGAAAAGCCTATTGGATTGGCTAGACAGCGTGTAAAAAGCTTCTATTTTCTCTTCTTGGTTCACACGGATTAACGGGTGGTTCTCACATAGCCGGCGTGGAAGTTTTTGAAAAGAAGCCAGACTTTTTGGATTGGGAATCCCTGTTCTCCATCACAACTGACCACTCACACAATCTAGAAAAAGATTCCCGTTTTCATCGCCGGATAAGAAAGACAACAAAGAAGCAATAGATGAAGCCATCTCGGAAGGTTTATAACTCTTGTTCTTGTGTTTGTTGTTGGTTGTTGAGAGGATAAAACTGGTTCTAAGATGGTGTTCCCGAGTCCATGGGTGAAGGTAAATGAATTGGTGGTCGTGAGGAGAATCACTATCTGGTGTAGTCACGGCGTAAACCTTACATAGTTCCAAAGAAAGCGCAAAGACGATGGTGAAAACCTTTGTTCTTGTCCGCCGATGTTGTTCAAAGAAAACCTGGACAATGAGGGCTAGGTTATATTCCCTTTCTTCTGTTCGATTGAGGTATCGATGATAATGACACCACGTCTGTAGCATCTACTACTATTGCAAGGCCCGAAGCACGTGGGAGAATGTTCGTTTTTTCTGGATCGGATTAGCAAAAGCAAGCAAGCATGTGATGTGGCGGGGAAGCCTAAAAGAAGCCTTTGGGAGGCAGTGTGGTGATGCCTGTTTGGCGCGTGGGAATTCACTAATCTAATGATATATTGGTAACTGCCTGTGGGTCCACACACCACTCCTTATGTTCAGTTAAAAAGCCTTCCGGGTCGAATTTATTAAGAAGTAATAAAAGATTAGAATGCCAATGTGTTAGAATGTCAACGGGAGCTTTCACAAAGCCAAGTCACAAATACAATGAAGAAGTGCTACCGCCAATGAGACGCAACCACGGATCCTGATTCAGAAGATTCTGAGAAAGGCGAATTAGTTATCACATGAGAGCCATAAGAGCTCTCCAGGAGAGTGATCGCCCGGTTCGACTGATCCAATTTATAGTCGCATTCAAGGCTCCACACGGGTGGTAAGTTCCAAATAATATTTGGATATCTCGAAGAGAACCCCAATAGAACCATTTAGATACTTCGATGAGAACGGTCGCGACCAGACCCGAATGGATCTAGCGCTCTGTGCTCAGTGTCATCCCTGGATCAGTAATGCTGACACCACACAGTACTTCGAAGGATTTATAGCAGAGTAGCAATCACACACTTATTACATCGTTGTCCACAAGGGAACTTAATACAATAATATGGCTTAAGGCCATCTAATAATCACAATGGAAGGCTTGGAAAACGAGTGAGTCCATCAACTCCAACGGCATCACCGAGTATAGAACCACAACCTAACACCTTACTCGTAAATGCGAAAAGTACGCAACATGAAAAGTTGCAGCCCAAAACGGTCAAGACATGGAATATCTTTGGCAATGTAACACATAGAGAACAATGAAGCAATAAGCCTACACTACGTGCATATTTGGCTGGTGGTAAGGCTCTACGGTTACATTTTTTGCGAAAAGCCAATTTTTCCCTACATCAAAGGAATAATTTTATTTAACTATCATGGTGGTTGTTAAACATTGAGAATGGTTGACAGCATCCTCAATCCCAATTAAAGGTACTCATTAAAAACCCAATAACTTTATTATTAGAAGTAACATGTTGAGATTCACATGATATTCAAGTACTAGATACTCAAAACGTCCATAACCGGGGACACGGCTAATCATGATTAGTTTTTACACTCTGCAGAGGTTTGGCATGACTTTTCCCCACAAGACTCGATCGCCTCCGCTTGGTTCTCGTGACTACATGGTGTTTGAGAAGCGGATGACCGAGACATAGTCTTTCGAAGTGCTAGCACCTTACATGTGGGTAGACCGTACCAACCTACATCCCCTACATCAGCTAGCCTACCCGTAAGAGTTCGCACAACTTAGTCAACTACGCCAGAGCCCATAATTGGCTTGTGGCTGCACACGGAAGTTTCTAGTTTGAATAATCTTATGATCCCTTAGAGCACGGGTGGCGGTCCGAAGAAATACAGGCAAGTCTGATAGAAACCAGGTGCCTCAATCCACCCAGATGTGTGTTTAAGTTGCCACCTTAGATAAACCATTAATTATCATTCTCACATCTGTCATGGATATCACTCACCCAATCCACGTCTACTAGCATAGCATGGCATAATCAAGCAAACGTAGAAGTAACTCCCAAGGTTTCATAAGTAAACAGGTAATAGGTACTACCTCAATCTACTTCCCATCCCACAATTTGATTAGATCCTAGACATGCAAGTGTTTGAGGGTTTGATCTAATGCATAAAACTGGGTAGTAGAAAAGTATGATCAAAGTGTTACTTGCCTTGCTGATGATCCGCGAGTCCTAGAGATTCGAAATAGCAAGCGGCGCACTCCGGGTGATCTAACGCAGACAAACAACAAGCATACAATAAGTACTCATCTAATGCACAGGGAAATCTCGAATAAAAGATCTAACCAGATAGTTCAACCTAAGAACCCTGGTGGCAAAAGAATCGAATCAAATAAAGTATCGAAAGTCGGAACTCGAGAGAGAACGACTCGGTTTAGCAAAACTGAAATTAGGTCAAAATCTCACAGTAGCAAAACTCTGTGAAAATAGGTTAGTCGAACGGCGGTTTCATATTCTGAAACTCCAGCGCTTGAATCACCTGATTAGATAAACGAGCAAGAAATAAAACAGTTTTGAAAATCGGATCGTAAATCGAATCTGAAAAATAACGGATTTAATCCGATTTAAAAGAAAACGACGAACAAACTAAATAACGGACGTTCGTTAACAGAACGAATCCAACGAACGCGTTCATTGAAACGAACGGGTCGGTGAACGTTCGTTAAATAAGAATACCAAAAAATAAAAATAAAACCAATCTAGTTTTTTTTTTTAAACCGAACTTTGCAAAAAAAAACCGGATCGGGTCTTTTTGAGATAACCGGATCGGATCGGGCGCGGGCGGTGGCTACCTCCGGCGGTCACCGCGGCTCCGCGGGTCTCCGTGGTCGGCGGGGTCGGTGGTTGGCGGCGGGTCGGCGAGGGGCTCGGGCGACGGCGGCGTGTTCGGCGACGAGGGCGACGGCGGGCGTTCGGGCGATGGCGGCGGCTCGGTCGGGCTCGGGTGAGGGCGGCGGCGGCGGGCGATGTGAGAGAGAGAGAGGGGCCGGGTTAAATAGGAGGGAGGGGGCTCGGTTGCTTGGGAGGGGGCAACGGGTCCCGGTGAGCCGGACTCGGCGGCGGCACAGGCGGGCGGGCGGGAGTCCGCGCCGGGCGGCACGCGAGGGAGGAGAGGAGGTGGGCGGGGCGCTGGGCCTGGGCTCGGCTGGTTGGGCAGTGGGCCTCGGTCCAGAAGGCGCGTTTTAATTTTTTTTTTCTAAAATTAAAACTAAACGAATTAAAAAAAATACCAAATGAATTCCAAATTAAATAAAACAAATTTTCTCCGACTCCTAAAAATGAGTCGAACAAAATGAACTTTTAAAAACTGCAACTTGCAAATAAATTTTAAATGCCTGCTTTTTTGCCTAAGCAAAATAAATCTTCAAAACCCAAATTTTGATTTATTTAAAATATCTTCATTTTCCCTAAATATTGGGAAAGTCATATTATTCCCTCTCTTGAGATTTTATAGGAAAAACTTTATGAAGATAATTAAATAAATCCCATGATCCTATTTCCAAAATTTGAGAAATCCCAAATATGAAAATAATGAAAATTCCAACTCTCTCCGAGGGTCCTTGAGTTGCGTGAAATTTTCTAGGATCGGAAAAATGCGAGAAAATATGATATGCATGATGATCTAATGTATAACATTCCAAATTGAAAATTTGGGATGTTACAAACCTACTCTTAAGATGAATCTCGCCCTCGAGATTCGGGTTGGCTAGAAAATAGGTGAGGGTGGTCCTTGAGCAAAACTTCCTCTCTTTCCTGGTGGCTTCATCCTCGGTGTGGTGGCTCCACTGAACTTTGCAAAACTTGATAACCTTGCTTGGGTAACTCACCGGGCATAATCGAGAATCTTAATCGGTCTTTCCTCATATGTCAAATCATCCTTCAACTGAATTGCTTCCAATGGTACTTGTGTCTCTTAACGGTACCTCTGCTATCTCGGGTGACATTTCTTCAATCGAGAAACATGGAATACATCATGAACTCCTGACAGTCCTTCCGCAATTCCAACTTATAAGCAACTTCTCCCATGCGTTGCAAAATCTTATACGGTCCAACGAAACGGGTGCTAACTTTCCTTTAACTCCAAAACGCTTAACTCCTCAAGCGGGATACTCGAGATATACTCTGTCTCCAACTTCATACTCAATCGCTGGCGCTTTGAATCGGCATAGCTCTTTTGTCCGGATCGGGCTACCTTGAGCCTGTCTCGAATCAACTTAACTTTCTCGCTCAGACTCCTTAATCAAATCTGGTCCGAACAACTGACGATCTCCAGTTTCGTCCCATAACAATGGTGTCCTGCACCTTCTTCCATACAAAGCCTCGAAAGGTGCCATCTTCAAGCTGGTTTGGTAACTGTTGTTGTAGGAAAATTCTGCATACGGCAAATTGTCATCCCAGCTAGATCCATAATCTAGGGCACAAGCTCTCAAAGCATGTCTTCCAAAATCTGATTGACTCTCTCGGTGCATCCATCGGTCTGTGGGTGGAAAGCTGTCTTTGAATTCAATCGGGTTCCCAATGTTTCGTGCAAGCTGGTTCCAAAATTTCGAGGTAAACTGGGTTCCTCTATCCGATATGATGCTCCTCGAACTCCGTAAGCACACAATTCTGGTCATGTATATCTTTGCCAACTTAGCACCGCTATAGGTAGTCTTGACCGGAATAAAATGAGCTACCTTGGTCAAACGGTCGACTATAACCCAAATCGAGTCATATCTGAACGAGTCTTTGGCAATCCTGTGATAAAATCCATGCCTAGTTTATCCCACTTCCTTTCGGTATCGGCAATGGTTGTAACAATCCTGCCGGCTTCGATGTTACGCCTTTACTTTCGACATACATCGCAAACTGCCACGTACTCGCAATATCCTTCTTCATTCCGGTCCACCGTAAAGTATTCTTCAAATCCAAATACATCTTGGTATTTCCTGGGTGAATCGAATAGGGTGAATCATGGGCTTCTTGTAAAATCAACTTCACGATCTACGGGTCATTGGGCACATAAACACGGTCTTCGAACCATAGGGTGTCGTGCTCATCCTCACGAAATCCTTTAGCTTTTCCTTTGCTCATTTTCTCCTTTATAGAGGCAACTTCCTTATCTGCCTTTTGGGCTTCTCTGATTTTGTCCATCAGCGTTGACTGAATCTCCAATGCTGCTATATAGCCTCTCGGTACTATTTCCAAACATAGCTCTCGAAGGTCCTCGGCTAACTCATTGGGTATTCCTCCCATCATTAGAGTATTGACGTGGCTCTTACGGCTCAATGCGTCTGCTACGACATTAGCCTTCCCGGGGTGATAATGCAATCTCATGCCATAATCCTTGATAAGCTCTAACCATCTCCTTTGTCTGAGATTCAATTCCTTCTGTGTAAAGATGTACTTCAAACTCTTGTGATCCGTATATACTTCACAATGATTTCCAATGAGAAAATGTCTCCACGTCTTCAGGGCATGCACTACGGCTGCTAACTCCAAATCGTGAGTGGCATAATTCAACTCGTGGGGCTTAAGTTGTCGTGAAGCATACTGAAACAACTCTTCCTTCCTGCATAAGCACTGCTCCAAGTCCTCGGCGTGAAGCGCCGTAATATACCTCATAATCCTTAGTCCGATCCGGCAATATCAAAACTGGTGAGGTAACCAATCTTTTCTTCAACTCACGAAAACTTGCCTCACAAATCATGATCCATATGAATTTATTTTCCTTCTTCAACAATTCTGTCATAGGCTTGGCAATCCTTGAGAAATTCTCAATGAACCTTCGTAGTATCCTGTGAGTCCAAGGAACTCCGAATCTCTCCAACTGTCGTTGGTGCTTCCCTTTGGTTACGGTCTCAACTTTTGTGGGGTCAATCGCTATCCCTTCTCCGGATATAACATGTCCGAGAAATCCAACTTCCTTTAACCAAAACTCACATTTGCTTTGAACTTGGCATACAACTGGTGTTCCCTCGGTTTCTCCAAAACCAATCGCAAATGTTCCTTGTGTTCCTCTTCATTCTTCGAGAAAATCAAATGTCATCAATGAACACCACGCATTTAACTTATCCAAAAATTCCATAAATACTTTGTTCATCAGTTCATGAAATAGGCTGGTGCGTTAGTCGATCCAAATGACATAACGGTATACTCGTATAGTCCATATCTCGTGGTAAATGATGTCTTGGGTATGTCCTGCTCCCGAATCTTCAATCGATGGTACCACGATCGCAAGTCGATCTTGGAAAACACCTTGGCTCCTTGCAAAGCGATCAAACAGGTCATTTATCATAGGTAGTGGGTACTTGTTCTTGATTGTTACTTCATTCAATCCACGATAATCAACAACCATTCTTAACGATCCATCCTTCTTCTCCACTAGCAAAACGGGTGATCCCCAAGGTGAAGAGCTTGGGCGAATAAAACCTTTATCCAAAAGTTCCTTAATCGCTTCTTCTTGATTTCCGCCAAATCTCGTGCGGCATCCTATACGGCCGCTTCGATATCGGGCCTGTTCTCGGCAACAGCTCGATCAAAACTCAATGTCTCTATCCGGTGGCATTCACAGCAATTCTTAGGAAATACATCAGGAAAATCCTTCACCACTGGTACTTCTTCCTGTACCACTCCTGATAAGCAATTAACTTGTGCTCTCCTCGGCTTGTGCCGTGATACATACTTAATTCTTCTTCCTTCAGGTGTGGTGAGCAAAATTGATCTAGTGGAGCAATCAATGTTTCCTCCATACTTTGATAACCAATCCATTCCTAATATCACATCCAATCCTTGGGATTCCAGAACTATTAGGTCCGAGGGGAAAACATAGTGTCCAATCCTTAATGGCAATCGATCACACCATTTACTAGCCATGTACTCTGCTCCGGGTGAGGTTACTAGCATGGGTGACCTAAGGGCTTGGGTTGGTAACTTGTACTTATCCACAAATCCCTTGATATGTATGAATGCGATGCACCAAAGATCGAAAAGAACAAGCTGCGATAAATGACTTAACCAAAAACTTACCGACATCTGCATCGGGCTGATCTTCAACCTCCTCCACTTCAATGTGGTTCACCTGTCCTCTATTGAAGGGGTTGGGCTTCTTTCGAGCTTCCATTGCCATTTCCATTCTGGCCTTCTACGGAGGTCATTGGCATAATGCCCATCTTGCGGCACTTAAAACAAGTAACATGACTCAGGTCTACTTTGGATGGTGTTGACGGGTTGGTGCGATTCATCCGTCTGCTTCCTCCATTCCCTGCTCCCATTCTTGGTGCTTTGTTATGGTTATGCGAATTTCCTCCTCCATGGGTATGCTGAAACCGAAATTCTGATTTAGGGGTATAACGAGGTTTCGCTGAGCTCCAGAGTTATACTTCCTTGTCCATACTTCCGCTTGCAGTTCTCAATTTGTCTGCTTTCCTTCAATCATGAGGGCTCGGTCTACTAACTCCCGGTAGTTATTGAAACCGGCTACCATCAACGGCATCTTGAACTCATCATTCAGTCCTTCTAGAAACTTCTCCCGCTTAGTTGCATCCGTAGCAACGTCATCCGGGGCATAACGTGCTAGTTTACTAAAGTCATCCACGCATCGCCAACAGTCCTTCCTCCTTGGCGTAAGTTGCGAAACTCACGCTTCTTCATGGCCATAGCTCCTGCTTTGAAACATGGGCTGCGAAAAGCTTGCTTGAAATCGATCCCATGTGACGGTGTCTACAGTGGTAAGTGGCTGTGAAATTCTCCCACCATCTTCGCGGGTCCTTCAAGTTGATGTGCTGCAAACTTCACTCTTTCACCATCCGTGCATCCTGCAGCGGGTCACTCCCTTCCTATCTTGCGGAGCCAGGTCATCCGCTACAATTGGCTCGGTGCTCTTTGGAATACACCGCGGATTTAGTCTAAGGAAACGAGTCGATGATCCGCAGGTGGTGGTGGCGGTGGGTTGTTGTTGTTGTTGTTGCCACAGTTCTCGCACCGGTGTTTGAATCAGTGGTATTCTTCTTTGGATCGGTTGGGTGATCTCTGGCGGGAAAAGCGAATCCGGGTCGCGTCTCGGAGGCATCTGATGGGTTTAGAAAAGATGAGAATTTAGAATAGAATGAGGTCTAGGGGAAATCACTACCCAAATGCACATGAGCAAATACACACAAAATCACTTCATTCAATCAAACAAAGGCTTACAACGATCTAACTATCGCCAAAGTGCGTGTACTATAATGTTTACATGGAGGGAATACTACTAATATGTGGGGGACTTCTACTAATTTGAACCGGTGGAAGACTCCATAATGTCTGCTCCACTTCGTCTTCAAAGTCGGGTTCACTTGGATCCGAATCGGTGTCGTCGATGTTGATGTAGTCGTTTGGACAATCGACATACTGGTCTTCATTCCTGAGCGCCAACTTCTTCTTGAGTTCTTCAATGTCGTACTTAAGATCGTTATTGTGTCTTGCTAGAGCTACGATCTCGTCCATATAGTCCTTGCGAGTTGTCTTTAGTTCTTCTTCAAGCTCGATGATCCTTCCTTTTGCATTCTGCAACTCCAACATATCATTGCACATCCGGTTCTCTGGCGTCGTATGTGCTGGTTTAACTGCGGGATGATCGCTGCAATGGATCTTTGCTTCTTGGTGCTGACGACGTGCCATGTGTTATCTCGGCGTCCGCTAATCTGGTAGATAGTGTCCTTGTGGGCTTCTTGATAAACTTCTCCAATGCGTCCCATGGTGATGTGAGCTGCCATGCTCTTTCCTGCACTCCAAGTTGGTGCAATGAAAACACTATCTATTGGCTTGGTGATTGGGGCGAATGTCCTTCCCGAACGTGAGCGTGAATCTTCCAGCGCTCCTCTTCGTGCAGAGTGGCGTTGAAAGTTCCGGTGAAACTTGGTAATCCAATGTTCGTGTACTTGGTAACTTCCTTCAAGTGAAATCCAAATGGTGTGCCTTCATCCGGTTGGGTGTACTTGATCTTGGCGTCCTTCATCCTAAAGAGAGTAGAAAAGATGAGGAGTTAGAAAATGGGAAGAGAATAGTGATCTATGGCTTTATCTTAGTGGTCGTGTCCTACGATCGGTGTGCTCGATACCATTCTCTGTCATGACTGCAGACCGAATGGATCTAGCGCTACGTGCTCGATGTCATCCCTGGATCAAGAATGTCGACACCACACAAGATTTCAAGGATTTATAGCAGAGTAGCAATCACACACTTATTACATCGTTGTCCACAAGGGAACTTAATACAATAATATGGCTTAAGGCCATCTAATAATAACATGGAAGGCTTGGAAAACGAGTGAGTCCATCAACTCCAACGGCATCACCGAGTATAGAACCACAACCTAACACCTTACTGTCGTTCGAAAAGTCCGCAACATGAAAAGTTGCAGCAAAACGGTTCAAAGACATGGAATATGCCGGCAATGTAACACATAGAGAACAATGAAGCAATAAGCCTACACTACATGCATATTTGGCTGGTGGTAAGGCTCTCACGGTTTACATTTTTGCGAAAAAGCCAATTTTTCCCTACATCAAAGGAATAATTTTATTTAACTATCATGGTGGTTGTTAAACATTGAGAATGGTTGATGACATCCTCAATCCCAATTAAAGGTACTCATTAAAAACCCAATAACTTTATTATTAGAAGTAACATGTTGAGATTCACATGATATTCAAGTACTAGATACTCAAAACGTCCATAACCGGGGACACGGCTAATCATGATTAGTTTTACACTCTGTAGAGGTTTATGCACTTTTCCCCACAAGACTCGATCGCCTCCGCTTGGTTCTCGTGACTACATGGTGTTTGAGAAACGGATGACCGAGACATAGTCTTTCGAAGTGCTAGCACCTTACATGTGGGTAGACCGTACCAACCTACATCCCCTACATATCCTAGCCTACCCGTAAGAGTTCGCACAACTTAGTCAACTACGCCAGAGCCCATAATTGGCTTGTGGCTGCACACGGAAGTTTCTAGTTTGAATAATCTTATGATCCCTTAGAGCCTGGGTGGCGGTCCGAAGAAATACAGGCAAGTCTTGATAGAAACCAGGTGCCTCAATCCACCCAGATGTGTGTTTAAGTTGCCACCTTAGATAAACCATTAATTATCATTCTCACATCTGTCATGGATATCACTCACCCAATCCACGTCTACTAGCATAGCATGGCATAATCAAGCAAACGTAGAAGTAACTCCCAAGGTTTCATAAGTAAACAGGTAATAGGTACTACCTCAATCTACTTCCCATCCCACAATTTGATTAGATCCTAGACATGCAAGTGTTTGAGGGTTTGATCTAATGCATAAAACTGGGTAGTAGAAAAGTATGATCAAAGTGTTACTTGCCTTGGCCGATGATCCGCGAGTCCTAGAGATTCAAATAACAAGCGGCAAGACCGGGTGATCTAACGCAGACAAACAACAAGCATACAATAAGTACTCATCTAATGCACAGGAAATCTCGAATAAAAGATCTAACCGGATAGTTCAACCTAAGAACCCTGGTGGCAAAAGAATCGAATCAAATAAAGTATCGAAAGTCGGAACTCGAGAGAGAACGACTCGGTTTAGCAAAACTGAAATTAGGTCAAAATCTCACAGTAGCAAAACTCTGTGAAAATAGGTTAGTCGGAACGGCGGTTTCGTTACGAAACTCCAGGCGCTTGAATCACCTGATTCCGATAAACGAGCAAGAAATAAAACAGTTTTGAAAATCGGATCAGAAATCGAATCTGAAAAATAACGGATTAAATCCGATTTAAAAGAAAACGACGAACGAACTAAATAACGGACGTTCGTTAACAGAACGAATCCAACGAACGCGTTCATTGAAACGAACGGGTCGGTGAACGTTCGTTAAATAAGAAAACCAAAAAAAAACCAATCTAGGTTTTTTTTTAAAAAACCGAACTTTGCAAAAAACGGATCGGATCGGGCGGGCGGTGGCTACCTCCGGTCACCGGTGGCTCGTGGGTCTCCGGGTCGGGCGGGTCGGTGGTTGGCGGGTCGGCGAGGGGCTCCGGGCGACGGCGGCGTGTTCTCGGCGACGAGGGCGACGGCGGGCGTTCAAGCAATGGCGGCTCGGTCGGGCTCGGGTGAGGGCGGCGTGGGCGATGTGAGAGAGAGAGGGGGCGCCGGGTTAAATAGGAGGGAGGGGGCTCGGTTGCTTGGGAGGGGGCAACGGGTCCCGGCGGAGCCGGACTCGGGCGGCGGCGCCATGCGGGCGGGAGTCCGCGCCAAGTGGCAAGGCGAGGGAGGAGAGAGGAGGTGGGGCGCGTTGGGCCTGGGCTGGCTGGGCCTGGGCCCTCAGTCCGTGGGGGGACGGCGTTGCTTTTATTTTTTATTTTAAATTAAAACTAAATGAATTAAAAAAAATACCAAATGAATTCCAAATTAAATAAAACAAATTTTCTCCGACTCCTAAAAATGAGTCGAACAAAATGAACTTTTAAAAACTGCAACTTGCAAATAAATTTTAAAATGCTCGTTTTTGCCTAAGCAAAATAAATCTTCAAAACCCAAATTTTGATTTATTTAAAATATCTTCATTTTCCCTAAATATTGGGAAAGTCATATTATTCCCTCTCTTGAGATTTTATAGGAAAAACTTTATGAAGATAATTAAATAAATCCCATGATCCTATTTCCAAAATTTGAGAAATCCCAAATATGAAAATAATGAAAATTCCAACTCTCTCCGAGGGTCCTTGAGTTGCGTGAAATTTTCTAGGATCGGAAAAATGCGAGAAAATATGATATGCATGATGATCTAATGTATAACATTCCAAATTGAAAATTTGGGATGTTACAAGAACCAATGAACCATAATGGTGAGCGTCGACGCCAGGTCAATTTATAGTTCTAGTCTACTGGCCCTAATTCACAGTCGCATTTATTACACTTTTATAAGACGAAAGCGATAGTGGTTAGAACGCGCTAGACTGGCTGATGCTATAGATTTGCTCCTTCCAGAGTCACCCAAAAGGACCTTATCTGTTGAATGACTGGCTTTTATCCTCGAAGTCTTTCTAGCCCGCCTGCCAAACTAGTCTTCTTTCAAAGATGTGGATCCAACAAAAGTGTAGATCCAATTAACAATTCACCGCAAATAAGGGTTTTAGGAGAGTCATTATCTCCCTATAGGCACACCGGTGTAAGAAACTCCTAAAGCAGGGAAGCACGATCTTGTTGCTTCTTCTGTTCTTGTGGATCCACGCCTGTGGTTAGCGAGGCTACAGAACACAATAAAATAGCATTGATAACCGTGAGAGATCCGCTGGGCCTATTACCGCTTTTGGCATGTTAGTAGTTTTGGTCATAATGTTAGCCATTTTAGGCCTATTAAATTCAATGAACATGTTTTGCATGGAGTCGATAAAGACAAAGTGATATGATTGCCGCATAATAATAATGAGTCAAGACCAAAGAGTACGAGGATAGCCCAAGCCTTCCACAAGTTCCTCGCTAAACAAAGTTGTCTCATCTACGCTTCATTTTATACGTTTTTATAAATAAAAAGGCCACGATAGACCATCTGATGCTAGCTCCTCAAATCATTGGCCAGAGAGGGAAATGGATACGGCAAGTCTCCCCTCATCTACCAGAATGTGTTTGGAGTTATCTTCGCTCCCACGCATGGCTAGACAACCGAAAAACAGCCTAGCAAAGATGACTTCTCTTGGGCAACGCAAGGACAAGTAGCTTTGATTACGAAACACAACACAAGTTGGCATAACCCAAGTCAATATGATAACTCGATCATCCGTGTCTTGCCTGTGTCGACTTCTTCTTTCTTTGGATCAATGAAGACTTTGGCACCCTTTGATCTCGATCGATATGAAGAAAGATACATCTATCTTTTCTTCTCCTTCAAGGTTAGGTATCCGCTCGTTAGTTCAAGCATAAATACCGACTTTAAAAGGGCGACTCACTTTGTGCTTAAGTTGTTTCAAGCTTGTAAAGACTCGCGATCGGAAGATTGACCTGGTTTTCTTTCGGTGAAACTCTACCTAATGGTTCAGATTCCCGGTCCATGGGTCCATGGCCGCTTAGCTTAGACAACCTTGTTAGAGACATGAATGCGGGGTTCGGTTTCCAATTGATTTGTATTCACCGGGACCTCCCCTTATTGGATTTTCTCCACTTTTCTAGTTGTTGTGGAAAGAATGTTGAGCAAATGAGTTTAAGGGGTGGTTTTACATTTTACTTTTTTCAGCCTACGTCGCCTCTCTCTTCCGTAACCTCACAATCATTAGTGTCTGAAGTTTCATGATGAATATTGGTTTCACATTTTATTGCTTACGTGAGGAAAAATCAATTTGGATCTCGAATTTGTATTTGAGTTATGATGAGGAGTGAGGTAGATTCGCATTGTTGAAGAAAGCGAAGAAAAGGGATGCTGCTATGGCTTGCTTGTGGCTCTTTCTTCTATTGGCTAGTCTCGTGCATGATAGTTTCAATTTCTTTTGGAAAGCAAGTGCTCAGCCATAAGTGCTAGTAATAGCA
Source organism: Aegilops bicornis (assembly GCA_021605145.1). Classification (NCBI taxonomy): domain Eukaryota; kingdom Viridiplantae; phylum Streptophyta; class Magnoliopsida; order Poales; family Poaceae; genus Aegilops; species Aegilops bicornis. The sequence goes on along the minus strand of CM038671.1, from coordinate 216,750,055 downwards.
TGAAGTAAGTTGTCGGTAGCCGGCATTAGGTAAAAGGAAAAGCTTCTCAAAAGCATCCAGAAATATCATAGAATGGTGATCGAGATCACCTTCACGGGAATCATCCTTTGCAAATTTGGGGAAGGGAACCAATCAAGTCACCAAGAAGTTCCCAAACTTGGTTTAGTATTAAGGTTCTTCTCTTCCAGCGTTTAGTATTCAAGTTCTTCTCTTCCACCCCCGGCCCCTCTTTGATAAGGAAAGTTTGCATTTCTCAAATACAAAATGACAAATATGGTTCGATGGCTCTTCTCCACTAGCAGGTTTACTGCTTACTATTTGCACTTTTGTATTAAGTTTCCTTATATATACAATTTTATATTAGTTTCTATTTTTATTTATTTTTCGTTTTATTTCTATTATTCTTCTCCCAATTTTAAATCTTTTCGGAGCCTCCTTCCTTATTACTCTTCCTCCAGAGATTCAGGATCCCCAAGCTCTAGCTCATTTAGCGGTGGCTAAACTTCTATCCGAACCTTTACGAAAGGTGATCTGGATGGGTTACGCTCATTCGTAACGAGCTTAATCACAATACCCCTCCGGAGGACATACCGACGGCTTAAGCTCTTCCTAATGGAAGAAAAGCTGTCTAGTATGCGACAAGATGTCATTCGAGGAATTTGTGGCGCTTTATCAAAGAATAGGGCCTTATCTACCGATCGAGCCCTACTTGGTCGATGAAGCACTTCGTTCCTATCTGGACCATATTCACGCGAATCGATTCTTTCACCGTTCTCCAAGCGCCTTATCAAGATCTGCGGGAGAACGAGGGAGGATCTGTTTTCTTTAGAGATGATGTTTCCCACAACCGGGATCTCCTTGAGGCGGAAAGCTCCGCAAGGAGGTGCTGGAAGTGGAACAGAGGATCCGATGGGATGAAATCCCCAAGATCAATTCAAGTCTCGAAAGAGCTGAGCACGAGAATCCTCTCGACTTGTTTAAGTCGGAGGTTCTTAGAAGGAATTAGAAAAAAGAGCGGGTAGCTCAAGAATTCGATTCTCTTCTCTTCCACCGGCGGAGCCCCTCTTTCTTTTCTCTTCCAACCCCCCGGCCCCTCTTTGATAAGGAAAGTTTGCATTTCTCAAATACAAAATGACAAATATGGTTCGATGGCTCTTCTCTACTAACCACAAGGATATTGGGACTCTCTATTTCATCTTGATTGCCATTGCAGGAGTGATGGGCACATGCTTCTCCGCATCGATTCAGATGGAATTAGCCCGACCAGCGATCAAATTCTTGGTGGGAATCATCAACTTTATAATGTTTTAATAACGACTCATGCTTTTTTAATGATCTTTTTATGGTTATGCGGCGATGATAGGTGGATTTGGTAATTGGTTTGTTCCGATTCTCGATAGGTGCACGACATGGCACTTCCATGATTAAATAATATATCATTACGGTTGTTGCCACCAAGTCTCTTGCTCCTATTAAGCTCAGCCTTAGTAGAAGTGGGCAGCTGACCTTTGGGTGGACGATCTATCCGCCCTTAAGTGGTATTACTAGCCATTACGGAGGAGCAGTTGATTTAGCAATTTTAGTCTTCATCTATCGTATTTCATCAATTTTAGGTTCTATCAATTTTATAACAACTATCTTCAACATGCGTGGACCTGGAATGACTATGCATAGATTACCACTTTTTGTGTGGTCCGTTCTAGTGACAAAGATTCCTACTTTTATTATCACTTCCGGTCTTGGCGGGGGCAATTACAATGTTATTAACCGATCGGAACTTTAATACAACCTTTTTGATCCTGCAGGAGGGGGAGACCCAATATTATACCAGCATCTCTTTTGGTTCTTCGGTCATCCAGAGGTGTATATTCTCATTCTGCTTGGATTTGGTATTATTAGTCATATCGTATCGACCTTTTCAAGAAAACCGGTCTTCGAGTATCTAGGCATGGTTTATGCTATGATAAGTATAGGTGTTCTTGGATTTCTAGTTTGGGCTCATCATTTGTTTACTGTGGGCTTAGACGTTGATACGCGTGCCTACTTCACCGTAGCTACCATGATCATAGTTGTGCCCACAGGAATCAAAATCTTTAGTTGGATCGCTACCATGTGGGGAGGTTAGATACAATACAAAACACCCATGTTATTTGGTCAGAGGGTTCATCTTTTTGTTCACCATAGGAGGGCTCCTTTGGAATAGTTCTAGCAAACTCTGGGCTAGACATTGCTCTACATGATACTTATTATGTGGTTGCACATTTCCATTATGTACTTTCTATGGGAGCCGTTTTTTCTTTATTTGCTGGATTTTACTATTGGGTGGGTAAAATCTTTGGTCGGACATATCCTGAAACTTTAGGCCAAATCCATTTTTGATCACTTTTTTCGGGGTTAATCTGACCTTCTTTCCCATGCATTTCTTAGGGCTTTCGGGTATGCCACGTCGCATTCCAGATTATCCAGATGCTTACGCCGGATGGAATGCTCTGAGCAGTTTCGGTTCTTATATATCCGTAGTTGGGATTCGTCGTTTCTTCGTAGTTGTCGCAATCACTTCAAGCAGTGGAAAGAACCAAAAAAGAAAAAGACATTTGATTTTCTTTTTGGGTTCCCTGGGGCTTTTCTTTTTCTTTTTCATGACCCAAATTTGGACAATTCAACAACCTGGTGGAGCCTTCCTAGGGAGCATCGAAGTCCAAACCAGGGGGCTAATTCACGAAATACTAGAATTGAAAGGAAGAACAACTAATTTAGGCAGCTCCGTAAACCCACAAAAAGGGGCTTATTTCCCTGCAAAGGCGCCACCCATGACGGTGCAGGCGTCCTTAATGAAAAGGAGTGCTAATGGGGATTTTCCAAAGCATTTGATCGACCTTAATGATCGACCGCTACCGGACAACTTTGTCAACAAATTGAATGACGCGAAAGATAGAATGTTGGATGGGCACGAAAAAATAAAAAAAGAGGACGCGTTGGCCCATATACGTTCTCTTTACCCGGAATCTTCGAATTCAGCGGACGCAATTCAGGACATCAAGAAGAGTATCTATTCCAATAAGTGGTTCCTTTCTGAGTTACGGAGCCATTTGCGCTACAGTGCTCCTTTAGCGAATCAAAACGATAATCCACGAGAGTGGGGTCGATTTGTTAAATGTTTGAAAAAGATCCTGACATGTAATGGTCAATCGAGCGACAATTTATCAGACCTCGTGAATCTTGAAGTCGATTTAAATAACCCCCGTGTAAGGGGGACGATTCTTCAACCTTATTTTGATGCTCTCAAAAAGCCAAAATAGGGAGTTATACTTTGGGTTAAAGTAGAATTCGTTCTTAAAATAGTGAATTCGTGGCCCCCACACTAGGTAGCAGCGGTTTTCTTGCTTGGATGGTTTGGGGGGGGAGAAGAGTGGGCGGGCGGGCTTCTTTCACTTGTGCTAAGGTTATCACTTCTCTACGGAGTGTTTTTATTAATAACAGATCAGATATATTTTAAAGGTTGAATGAAAAAAGAAATCGCCCCATGGCATGGTGAGATTTTACTTACCTATAAATATTTCAGAGATTGGAGTTGAGGATGGGAGCGGCAATGATACCGCCAGCCAGGAATAAGTACCTATCCCTCTTATACTTAAGAAAAGAGAAGAGAAGCAGGTGTTGAGAAATGAGAAGTGGGCTATATCCCTGTGGACTTTTAAAAGCAAATTGAAAGGAAATGTCGCTTCCTTTCTATACGCTAATTCTTGCTTTGAAGAGATGTTCGAGACAAGGCATTCTTAAGTCCCACCTCACCTATATCCAACTTTAGGTATTCCATTGTTTCTAGTATAATAAGCAGGTTTAAGCCATGGAAGAGAAGACATGAGTCACTAATGTGCTGTTAACTAGATCGCGAAAGATGTGCCAAAGAGGTTTTCCAGCACATGGAATAGCACTTGCAGGGGCATCCTGTCAGTCGTCGCCGACAAGTCGTAAGAGTTAGAAGACGATCTATTGACAATATAGTTTAATGGGGCCATATGAAGGAAAGTTACACCCGACGATAGCTTGGCCAGCCCGGAAGTAATACGAAGTGAACGGGAACCTTGCGCATGCAGCGCCAGCGACTTTCGACTCGAGTACAAGAGGAATAGTTTCCTTAACTCGAGTGACCAAAGGAAGAACGCTCTTGATACATTCCATTCGGAAGATCGCATTGAGTAGGTGGCTCCACCGCCAGAGCCCATCTTGAATAGTAAGTCCGGATTGCTAAGATAGGAGCAAAGCCGAACGTAAGCATCCAGACGGATCGATCGCCCGCCCACCATCACCAATCAAACTTTCACCTCTCGGCTCGTAGAGTTTATCGCATCCATATCTTCTTGGGGCTTTCGGTATCTTTTATAGATTCCTTGAGATGGAGGCACTAGTGTGACTTCAGTGACCTAAGTTACTTAAGATGACTTTCGAGTAGTTTACGCCGATTGCGGGTAATTCATTTTCCGGATGGTGCTTCTCAATAGAAGGATCGATACGGTAGGACCACTAACCAACAGGAAAGCATCTCCAGATCCGATATGAGAACTTGCTTCTCTATACAAAATTCATTAAATGAAAAGGTAATCAGATGCGCTCTATGCGCTTTGTCTTCATCACCATTATATCCTTTTTATCTCTTGTGGAACGACTTGGGAAAGTTGCCCAAAGACAATAAAACTCCCAGATTCGCCCTTTCTTGCTTGCCCCTAACCGTAATAAAGGTCACAATGAAACTTTTGATAAATTGGACTCGCTTAAGACCCGCTTGATATGAGTAGATTGCCCCGAGTATATTACTTTGACAAGACAAAATCACTTGTTTTTTAGCTATATGAGAAAGAGTCATGGCGTGTACCCAAACCCTCCTAGTAGCAAAACAGATCAATACCTCGATTCAGTATCTACTCACCGGCGGAAAAAACATAACATAGCATTTCTCATAAATAGATAGCTGCTGAAACAATCATTTCCAAGTTCAAGATGTTGTTTCTGTGAAGAATTCCGCTTAGCTTGGCATGTTGGTACCAAAATACTACCTATGCTGACATCTAGCAATCGATAATCCATCTAGCTTCTCTCCGCTTACGGTGACGGCTTATAACACGCCGATCCAAATTTTTCTTCCCGGCGCAGAGAGGAAGGTCCATTGGTCGAGAGAGAGTACCACGTGATCAGTCTGTAATGCTTATTGGAAAGTGCTCTCTATCGTCCGAGTCGTGAAAAACACATGTCCTGACTTCTCTTCTGAGAAAATGGGGTGGATCATCTTCAAAAGCAACTCTGCAAGCAAAAGCCGCCTCACAAGCGCATACCTTTCTTCCTTGGAGCAGAAATCGCCGTACTCCACTTCAAGATGCTCCTTGGTGGTCGCTCTCTGAAGCAACGTCGCTTGAATACGAGACACATCACTCCTCAAGCATGTTTCGAGCAAGCAAGACAACACTAGCTTCTACGACTCCGAGTTAAAGAGCGAGTATTCTCCAAGGCGACATTGTCCTCAAAAAGGTCGTGTATCCACAGTCCCAAAGCAAGCTCCGCCTAAAATGGGAAGTGTTGCATCGTGTCACAGTCCTAGGATCCAGAGCTCACCGCCTGTCCTCCATGGAAGGTTCCTCCTGAAGCTACTGATTGTACAAGCAAGATGTATTTGCTCTTGCGGCAGTACACGTGGAGCAATGAAAGAAGGCTGCCAACCATGGAGAAGATCGACCACGTGTTCACTACAAATTCATGGGAGGACTTGCACCACTCCTACCTGCTCACGGCGCTTGGATCCGCAGTATCTGATCATTGCCCACTCCTACTCGACTTGGATGTCGCATTCCACATGGGTAGGCGGTTCCGGCTCAAGCGCTTACGGCCGAAAGTGAGGGTTTTTGGACATTGTGGCAGAGGCTTGGCACTCGGTCCCGTCGTCCGGAAATCTGTTCAAAGTTTTGGACTGTAAACTCCGGGCCACTGCCAAAAGTTGCAACGGTGGAGCGAGCGGTGGATCGGAAACAACAAGATGCAAATCTGTAGGATCGTAAGTATGTCTAGAGGGGGGGGAAGGATGATTAGACTACTTGACCAAATAAAAATCTAACCTTTTCCCAATTTTAGTACTTAGCAGATTTAAGCAACTTTAGAACAAGTCAAGCAATCTTAACACAATTCAAGCAAGCATGCAAAGAGTATATGAGCAATGGAAAGTAAAGCATGCAACTTGCAAGAATGTAAAGGGAAGGGTTTGGAGGATTCAAACGCAATTGGAGACACGGATGTTTTTGTCGTGGTTCCAATAGGTGGTGCTATCGTACATCCACGTTGATGGAGACTTCAACCCACGAAGGGTAACGGTTGCGCGAGTCCACGAAGGGTCCACGAAGAAGCAACCTTGTCTATCCCACCATGGCCGCCGCTCATGAAGGACTTGCCTCACTAGCGGTAGATCTTCACGAAGTAGGCGATCTCCTTGCCCTTACAAACTCCTTGGTTCAACTCCACAATCTTGTCTGAGGCTCCCAAGTGACACCTAGCCAATCTAGGAGACACCACTCTCCAAGAAGTAACAAATGGTGTGTTGATGATGAACTCCTTGCTCTTGTGCTTCAAATGATAGTCTCCCCAACACTCAACTCTCTCTCACGGGATTTGGATTTGGTGGTAAGAAGATTTGAGTGGAAAGCAACTTGGGGAAGGCTAGAGATCAAGATTCATATGGTAGGAATGGAATATCTTGGCATCAACACAAGTGTAGATGGTTCTCTCTCAGAAAATGTGTATTGGAAGTGTAGGTTCATTCTGATGGCTCTCTCCACGAATGAAGAGGAGGTGGAGGGGTATATATAGCCTCCACACAAAATCTAACTGCTTACACACAACTTACCAATCTCGGTGGGACCGAATTGAAAAACTCGGTCGGACCGATTCAGCAAATCTAGTGACCAAGTTAGGATTTTTGGTGGGACCGACATGCAACTCGGTAGGACCGATATGGTTAGGGTTAGGGCATAACGTAATCTCGGTGAGACTGACATACAAACTTCGGTGAGACCGATTTTGGTAATAAGCTAACCAGAGAGTTGTTCGTAAACTCGGTGGGACCGATTCGCTCATTTCGGTGAGACCAAAATGTTACAAAAGGGAAACAGAGAGTTTACATTGCAATCTCGGTGGGACTGATCGCTCATCTCGGTAGGACCGAAATATTACGAAGGAAAACAGAGAGATTACAATCCCATCTCGGTGAGACCGAGATCCCTATCGGTGAGACCGATTTGCCTAGGGTTTGTGGCAGTGGCTATGACATCCCGAACTCGGTGGCGCCGGATGGAAAGAATCGGTAGGGCCGAGTTTGACTTTTGGTTTAGGTCATATGTGGATGTGAGAAAGTAGTTGAGGGCTTTGGAGCATATCACTAAGCATTTTGAGCAAGTAAGCCATTAAGCAACACCTCATCCCTCCTTGATAGTATTGGCTTTTCCTATAGACTCAATGTGATCTTGGATCACTAAAATAGAAAATGTAGAGTCTTGAGCTTGAGCCAATCCCTTTGTCCTTAGCATTTTGAGGGGTCCACTTTTCTCATCCATGCCATGCCAATCATTGAGCTTTCCTGAAATATTAGTCTTGAAATAGTGTTAGCTCAATGAACTATATGTTGATAGGAATTACCAAAACCACCTAGGGATAGTTGCACTTTCAATCTCCCCCTTTTTGGTAATTGATGACAACATATAGACCAAAGCTTCGACAAATGATAATAAGAGTGAAAAACATTGTCGCTTTGAGAAGTATGTGAAAAGCAAGAGCTCCTCCTAAATTTGTGCATAGTTTAAGATTTGCTTTGGACTGCAAATGCACAATGAGTTAGGATCATGGATTACTCTTCCATGTCACATTCATCTTGGTGGGGTGCTCAAAATGATAATAAATAAATACATGCACTCATCACCAAGCAAAGTGAATGATCATATGGGAGATAAAAGGATAAAATCATCCAACAAGCATTAAGGTAACATATGATCAAACACATGATCATCCAAGTATCTCACAAACGCATAAAGTATCTCAAACAAGCAAATAAAGTTCAACCACCAAAACAAGAGAGAACAAAAGCAACACTCTCTCTCGAAGCCTATGATCTATACATTTTTCTCCCCTTTGGCAACAAGTTACCAAAAAGTTCATAGAAAATGCATAGCACCTAAATCGACTCTCAGGCTTGGTCTTCAGGTGGTGGTGTAGATGTAACTCCAAGAATGAAGGCATCACGATGTAGATGGTGCTGGAGCTAGTTGCATGAAGCTATAGCCGGTGCAGATGTAGTGGCTCGTGTCTGTAATGTGCACCGCACCGATCTCCGGCTCCCGGGCACTGCAAAAGCATCGTGAGTAGTCTTGCCCTTCCTCTCCTGCATATCATCCGAAGTTGCTCAACAACTGATCAGATCTCGTGACCTTCACATCCAAGTCATAGAAGTTCTGCTCCATGATCCTCTCCAAGCTCTCCCGGTTTCGAGTCGGGTGGCTACCCCTTCTCAATTCTTAGAGTGGAGGCAATCAAGTAGCCAAGCTGATCCTGCTTGCTCTTCAAGAAGTACTGAGATGCCTCATCAATGGTTGGCATCTTTGCAGCCTTTTCAGTCCTTGCCTTCTCCCTTTTTGCTTGTGCTTGCACAGAAGATGGTTCATCTTCATCCATCACCACTGTGTTGTCCTCAAAATCTGGATAGATGGGCATGTGTTCCTTGTCCAAGAGGTATGTTCTTGTGCCCATCTTGGAGTTGATGAGCTCTCGGATCCGTGGGGCATACCCACAACTTCTCTTCCGACCGCAATACCCTCTTAACAGTTTCCACTATGAGGCTCATGACCTTGAACTTTTGAGGCACATCAAATATGTGAAGTAGGTTGATGGCATGGCCTCTGATCATCTTGTGATCTCCAGATTTAGGCAAAAGAGTGTGCCTGAGGATCCAGTTGATTCTTGGCAGTCCTCACAGAAGATAATGTACTGAGCCAAACTTGTGTGTCTCAATAGCAGCATCTGGGATCTCTCTTTACATGTGTGCCATGGAGTTGTGATCCTTCTTGTTCTTGGCATAGACATCCAAGTCATCCTCATTCTCCTTAGGAGCATTGATCATCTTTGCCCATTCTTCAAGTGATGATTGGTACCTAGTACCTTCAGACATCCAGACAATCCTTCCATCTGGGTAGAAGTGAGCTGTGGAGTAGAACTGCATAATAAGCTCATCATTCCACTTTGTCACCGCCCAACAAAGTCATACACTCCACAAGCATTGAAACTGCCATACCTCGGATAATGCTCTACATTCTTCCCGATGTACTCCCAATCTACCCATCTCGTATCACGCATAATTGGCTTCTTGTCAAGCAAAGATTGTCTCATAGAAGTACTGCTGTTCCTTTGTATGGAACCTGTAGTCCACAGCAGTTCTTCTCCTGACTGCATAGGGATTAGTCAATCTCCACTGTTTGAGTCCTGCATCCCTCCTGAGCTTCATGTCCTCAGCTACTTGTGACGCCCCCGACACGACCATACACTAATCATACATGCAAATGTGTACGATCAAGATCAGGGACTCACGGGAAGATATCACAACACAACTCTAGACACAAATCAAAATGATAAAAGCTTCATATTACAAGCCAGGGGCCTCGAGGGCTCGAATACAAGCTCGATACACAAGAGTCAGCGGAAGCAACAATATCTGAGTACAGACATAAGTTAAACAAGGATGCCTTAAGAAGGCTAGCACAAACATCAACGATCGAAGAGGCAAGGCCTCCTGCCTGGGACCTCCTAACTACTCCCCGGTCTGTCGGCGGTCTCCACGTAGCGTAATCCGTCGGTGGTGGCATCCGCTCCAAGGATCCATCATCCAGTTGCGACAACCGGAAAGAAGGAAGAAGGGGGAAAGGGTAGCAAAGCAACCGTGAGTACTCATCCAAAGTACTCGCAAGCATCGATCTATACTAAGTATGCATTGGTATCAAATGGAAGGGTTGTATCTGTGGACCGAATCGCAGAATGCCGTAATAGAGGGGAAGGCCAAGCCTATCGAAGACAAGCATCATCAAGCAGCTCCAAGCATCTTAAAAGATGTGGAAGAGTAAAGAATAGCACTTTATATTAACAAGCATGTTGTAGCAAAGATTGCAGAGATCCTTCCTCGACTTCGCGAGAAAGCGATCCCGAGCCACATAACTTAAGTATCCATTTCTAGTTGTATTAGATCAAGATATAAGTCTGAACGGCCCATTACCGTGGACACGGTATTCAAATAAAGATCTTCCCGCAGTGTGCACCATGTTTCCCAACACGCCGATCACTCTGGCCGGACACACCTTCGGGGTCAATGCCCGCCTCGAAGATCAACACGCCGCAACCCGACCAAGGCTCGCCAGAGAGGTCCCCGCCGGTCTACCTCCTAAGCACTCCGGGTCTGGGCCCATCGCCTGCTGCACTCCGGGTCATTATGAAGTGGCGGACTGTGCTCCACCACTACAGATGGTGCCACCACCGCAGCCGCATCACGAACCGGACGTCGATAAAGCTTCGGTTGATACCACGACGCCGAGGCCCATATCTATTCTCGCGGTGGTTAGTGCGAAAAGGCCAAAGGCCAATTCGTAACAAATACCCAAACCGTAGTGTATTGTTAGCTTATGGAGACGGCAGAGACTCACGATAATGTGACCCCGTCGCCCCGTCTCGAGGAAATATGGCAAGGGCAAGCCCAGCCCACACGAGGGCTGCCTGACTTCCCGGCCGTGCCTCGTAACCATCTTACGGGTGCTCTCCGGGCCCGTCCGACTTTCCCGAAGGTCTCAAGTAATGTCAAGGTAACCGTGTGACCAAACATCAAGGGGAAAACCCAAGGAATCACCCTCGGAGGATTCCACTCGATGTAATCATCAAGGTGAACGTAAGAGGAACCACCCTCGAGGTTCACACTTGAGGGGTTGCATGAAAGAGCCGTAACGGGAATGGTGAAGGAGGAAATCACCCTCGATGACCACGACCGAATAGCTACACTACAGAATTATCATCAGGAGTGCGTTATGAGGGATCACCCTCGGCACTCGATAGTAGCTTTGCAGAGTCGAACAACTAAAAGGGCATGATGTGATGTGCGGTGTCGAGCTCTGGTCGTCGATCATGTAGCTCGAGTCGTCGATGATGAAGCAGGGGCAACAAGGACGAACTGGGGGTCACTGATGGATCACTAACCAACCTATACTAAGCAATTTAGGATAAGCAGGTAAGGTACAACAGCAGGTACAAAAGCGGGCTATGCATCAGAATAGGAGCAAACAATAATAGTAGCAAAATCTAATGCAAGCATGAGAGTATAGAATGGGCGATATCGGGATGATCAAAGGGGGGGCTTGCCTGGTTGCTCAGACAAGAAGAAGGGTCGTTGTTGATGTAGTCGATCACAGGGGGCATCAGCGGCAGTCGCGGGGTCTACCGGAGAGAAGAGGGGGGGAAAACAGTAAATACATAGCAAACAGATGCACAACATGATTACAAGCGGGGCTAGAGGTGTCCTAACGCAGTGCTAGGCGTTACTGGCGAAGGGGAAAACATCCGGGAATGTTTTCCCGGAGTTTGGCATTTTCGGGCAGACGAAACGGAGGGGAAAGGTTGCATGTTTGCTATGCTAGGGGCATGTGGTGGACGAACGGGCCGCGTATTTGGATTCGTCTCGTCGTTCTGAGCAACTTTCATGTACAAAGCTTTTTCATCCGAGTTACGGATTATTTTATATGATTTTTCAAAGATTTAAACAATATTCTGAAATTATTATTTAAAAGGACATATCAGATCGCGATGACGCTGTGGTGACGCTGCAGTCAACGTTGACCTGTTGACCACCAAACCGATGTGGGTCCATCCTGTCATAGACTGATAACTAAACAACTTTTGATTTTAACTAACCTAGTTAATTAGGATAATTAAGCCAAGTTAATTAAGTTAGTTATTGATTAATTAATTTATTAATTATTTCTTTAATATTTTTTTAAAACAAAATCGCTTCGGGGCGGCCTCTCGCCGCTGGCCTAGGAGGCCTTAACGGTCGGTCAAACGGGCGCGAAGGGCCATGGCTGGGCGCCGGCGAAGACGACACATGCGGCCGGCTCCAGCGATGCGGGGTCACGCTGGTGGAAACGAAGCCGCGCCAACATGAAGAAGCGGCGGGGACGACTGGCGAGCGCCGGTGCTCCAGAGCAGCCGGGTGTGACGCGGGCAACAGGAGCAAGGGGGTTTTGGGATCGAGCCCAGGCTCGCCCGAAGTCAACTGGGGCACGCGCCTCGGGCGTTCAGAGCATGGCGACGGGCTTCGCGCGAGCTAGTTTTTGATGACCAAGGCTGGCTGGCAACGCGGCGCCGAGCTCAGGCACGACGGAGGAGGTGAGCGAGCGAGCGAGGGGGGAAGACCGCGGGCTCACCGTGGTCCTACAGGTGTGCACGAGTGGGCTCGGGGAGGGCTCGAGGTCGCCGGATTTGGCGTCGACGGCCGACGAAGCAGAGGAGGAAGGAGGGCTCAGGGCGGCGTCACGGGGAGTCATTGGGGAGGAGGTCGAGGACGGGGAGGCGCTTGGCGGGGATGTGGTCCGGCAAGGGAGGGGGTTCAGTGGCAACAAGTGGGCACTCTTGAGTGGCGGTCGACGGGCAAGCGTCGGGTCGAGGGGCGAGCGCCCGATCTGCAATATGGGGAGGGAGTGGGAAACGAGGGGGAGTGGGGGTGAGTGGGGATCGAGAGAGATTAGGGTTTGGGGAGTGGGGTTAGGTGTAGGCAGGGGGTGGTCCGGCCTGGAGGCCTGTTGGGCCAGTTGGCCATCTGGGTCAAGGCCCAGCAGGGAGGGGGCGATTTTTTCATTTTTACATTTTTAAAACTGTTTTCAAATTTTAGCTAATGTTTCCTATTTAGTTGCCATAGCAAATGATTTAGTTGAGCTAGAAATTTGGCACAATATTAAAGCGCAATATTTTGGAGTGGCACATAAAGTTTGGAGGCAATTGGAGTTAAATAAATAATTATTTATTTTGCAAATGTCATTTAATTTACTACTAGACCAAAAATTAACTCCCAGGGGCATTTTGAGAATTCAAAAGAGGTTGGTTCCAACATGACAAATATCTAGGAATTATTTGCCACACTTTGAACATTTTATTTTGCATGTTTGAGAAATTTGAATTTTGGATTTTGTTTCAAATTTGAATTTGAACCGGTTTTCGAACGAACGCGAGTTTAACAACAGTAAATGCGGTGACGTGGCATCATTAACAAGGGGTTACTGTAGCTTAATTATCCGGGCGTTACAATTCTCCTCCACTACAAGAAATCTCGCCCGAGATTTAAGGGGTGTAGTAGGGGGAAAGACTCGAAAAGGACGGGGATCAACACAAGATAGGTACCTGGGGGCTATCTCGCGACGTGGCATAGAGGCATCTCTCGAGTTGAATTTCAACAAAGTCATCGAGAGTAAGGTAAGGAGGAGCAATAAGAAGCTTCAAGCGGATGGACAATCGTTCGATGTCTGAAACAGAGTGTGAAAGGGGTTCAGTGCATCGAAAATAAGTATTGCATCTGATAGCAGAACAGATCACAAGAAGGTGGCTCGTGAATTACATACAAAGCCAAGCATGAGGAACAATTTTGGAAGATAGAGATGTACAGGAGAGTCAGGTTTCGATCCTGTGGAACTGTGGGTTATGGGCCCGCCATGTGGGTTATAGGTAGGAAGGGCGCTAACATATGCATGGTCATGATAGCAAGGTAGGTCAGAGGATAGCCTGTCAGTTATGTTGGAAACAACGTTGGTACCAAGGGCGAGGGACGAAGAGAACCATTTTCCTGCTCGTTAAGACGAGTCGGGCCAATAGGCAAAGTTCTCGTCCATCGGCGGCTACCAGAATGTCATCAACAATAGTAACAAGGTCTTCATCGACAGAGAATGTACACCGAGGTGTTTACATAAGGTGGAATTATCAACCGCTTTCGGTATGATAGGTTACAAGAAAGGTTGAACAAACAATGGAAAGGAAAGTGTAGACTCGAATCAGTTATCGGTGTTCTCGAGTGTCTAACAACTCAGAACCCGTGGAAAATTTGAATCGGCGAGAAATAATAGTTGATGGAGAACTCATAAGAAGTTATGTAGTTCTGTGATATTCTCGAGATACCAGAGGGTAATACTCGAAGGTAGAACCGGATAGAGGTTGGACAGATGAAAAGCTCTGCAGAAGACAGGTACTTTAACTTGTCCGAGAAATGGAATCAAAGGAGAACAATATGGTCGGAACCACGGTTGCGAAGGACCAAACATAGATACAAGATGAACTTATCACAAGGGGATTAATGTTATTGCAAGAAGCTTCCATGATAAGTTCCACATCCGATCCATGGGCATGAACACAAAGTTCAAGGTCGACTCCCACTTCTCCAATGCATAACCTTTCATTTACTTCTCGTCTTTGACAAAGTTGTAGAATTGAAAATTTATCCAAAGCTGTCAGGACCCCGATTCCAAGTCACATCGATCTAGCCGGTAACACCTTATATCACTTTGCGGCCTCACGCCCGGTATTCCACGAGTGTCGCCTTACCATGGCCCGGGACCGTTTGCGTCTCTTTGCTCACGTATATGATAGTGTCGCTAGCATCCATATGACAGAGAACTCGGGCCGACATGGCTAGTCGTGAACCCAAAGCGGCACTAACCCATGGGGACAGGCATACATGAATCAACTTCGAGCATGTCGGCCGCCAGCAGGTGAATCCGGCCAGAGTAATCGGGCTAACAGGACTCGGGAACCCGGGTTGTAGCAGTTAGGCAGGACTCGGATGTCACCGCGTGACATTTCAAGGGATAGACGCAGGAACAAAGTGAATCACATGCCGCCTACCAAGTGTTCCGGAGCAAGAGTGCTGGGCTAGCAGGACTCCGGTGAACCGGGTCAGAAGTGACTACTATGGCTCATGGAAGCACAAGACTACATTTCCCCATAAGAGAGGCTACCAAGGATAAACAACTAGGTTGTCGGATCCCACACATACCAAGCATTTCAATCATACACACAATATGCTCGATATGTGTAAATACAACATGGCATCACAACATAACTCTACGACTCTAGTATTTATTCATTAGGCTCCGAGGAGCGAGATATTACAAACATGGGTCTCATGACCCAACATACAGAGCATACAAATCAAACACAAACGGAAGCTTAACATGTCCGAGTACGTACATCTACAAATGAAAAGGCCGAGAAGCCCGACTATCTACCGCATTCCGCCGAGGGCACAAGATCGAAATGAGGTAACAAGCTAAACGCCAAAGTCCACGCTGAACTACCAAATGAGACCGATGTCTCTCTCGCAAAAACATAAAATAGGCAAACGTGAGTACAAATGTACCCAACAAGACTTACATCGTAACTATCTACATATGCATCGGTATCAATAAAGGGGTGGTGGAGTTTGACTGCAAAGAAGCCGCCTTTGACTCGGTGGCTATCCCGAACTACGCATCGCAAGTAACTCTTTTGAGGTGGCGCACACGAGTCCACATATTCACCATATCAATACACCACTATGGATCCGCTCCCGTCTACCTACGAGAACGCCATCCGTAGCACTCACGCTTATCTTGTGCATTTTAGAGTATCCCCTTTCACTTGTCTATGAACTGATATAGGCAACCCAGAAGTCCTTTACCGCGGACACGGCTATTCGAATAGATGATGTTAACCCTGCAGGGGTGTACTTCTTCACACACGCTCTCACCACTTACCGCCGTTTACACGACATGTACTCGGCAACCTTCAAGCGAAGCCTAACGTGGGTGTCGGCCACGACCTACCTAAACACTCAAGTCTCTAGTCCAGTTTATCGCCTACTGTGTTCCATCCGCAGGAGTCCGCCGAGGTTTCCACATACGGCCCGAACGATGTGTACAGGTTCCGCGACACCAAACGGGCGCCCAGATACCCGCCACGTGCCTATCAGATCCGCCCACCCTCCTCCGGCCACGCCCACGGTCTCCAAAGATACTACAAACACCGTAAACTACTTGCAACTCCCCGGACAGAGGACAAGGGTGATTAAGAAGCCGAGAGGGTCCATTGGTTTCGGGCCCAATGTGTGGTAGTAGTTGTTTCATGGATCACAAACACGTAACTCTGGGCCTCGAGGACGGCTTCAATGAGACAACCCACCATGTACTCCTACATGGCCTCTCACCGCTACCTTTACCAAATCGTGTTCACACACTTAGCTCACACAAGAGGACATGTTCACACACCTCCGATTCATCCCCGATGAATCGTGACTGACTCAACTCTAAGCAAGAGTGTGCATGACAAACAAACATGAAAGAGTAGGCACAACAGGCTCAAACAACTCCTACTCATGCTAGTGGGTTTCATCTATTTACCGTGGAATGACAGGTCATGCAGAGGATAAAGGGGTTCATACCGCAAAGCAAGTAACATATGAATCGTTGTTGTCCTAATGCAAAGAAAAGAGAGCAAAGAAATAGAGAGTGGGATTGTATCGGAATAAACAAGGGGTTTTTGCTTGCCTGGCACTTCTGAAGATATTATAGCTCTTCATCAGTGTCAACGATCACAGCGTCAGAACAACATCTACCGAGGGGGAACAACACCGGCAAACAGAGAAGAAACACGATCAATGCGATGCACAATATGATGCATGCTATGACATGGCATTATGAATGTGTTTTGGGCTAATGCAAGCTAAATTAGATTGAGATGAGTCCATTTGAACCAAAGATTCAAATGCAAACCCATTTTATGAAGTCATAAAGGTGCATTTAATTATTTCACCTAAACAGCAAGGTTAAAGTGTTCTAACATGCATGAAACCAGTACCGATGGATAGATTGGATTTTTCTGATCATTTTTCATATATAACTTGTTTGATTTGGAGCTACGGTTGATTTTCTATGATTTTTAGAAGTTTGTACTATATTCTGGAATTTCCTGTATAAGAATAATTCCAGTAATTGAATTAATGCGTCAAAGATTAAGTCAGGTGAAGTCAAGAGGTCAAAGGCGCCAGCCAGTCAAACTCGACTACCGGGACCCACATGTCAGTGTCTAACTAATTAACCTAAGTTAATTAGCTCTAAACTAATACTAAACTAGACTAGTTAAGGCCCTGGTCCCACATGTCAGTATTAACAGAGCTAATTATGCTTAATTAGCACTTAACTTAATTAGGAGGGGCATGGGCCCACCTGTCAGCGACCCTGGGGAGGACAAACAGGGTCAAACCCCGGGTCAGTGGGGTCAAACCCACCGGCGACATGACGCCATGAGGCCAGACGCTGGCAAGTGAGCAGCGGGTTTCGTGTTCGGCGACCAAAACAACAGGCGGAGGTGTGCTACGAAGGCGTGGACTCGCTGGCCGAGCGGTGCAGTGAGTGCGGGGTGGCTGGAGATGAGGTCAAGGCCGAGCCAGCGGCGGCGGAGTTCGGGTGCACGAAGACGACGTTAGAAAACACGGCAGGGGCGCAGAGGGGTGCTACGGCCTGGGGGTGCACCGAGCACCGTGACATGCCTGGGCCATGTAGGGTGACGATGGCCACGGCGGCGACATGGCCGGGGCCAAGCTCCCTACCGTGATGGCCAACGGGTTAGGGGCAGCTCGAGTGGCGTGGCTAGGGGAGAAGGAAGAGGAGCTCACGGGAGTGCAGGGTGGCCTCGGCATGCTCGGGAAGCACCGAGCGAGCGAACGGCGGGGAGATCTCCGGCCGGCGCATTAAGATGATGAAGATGGCGACGATGCAGGGCCTCCGGGCACGTCGGAGAAGCGAGGGGGAGGTGGTGGCTGCGGCAGCAGCGAGCGGAGGCGACGGCGCGTTCGAGTGGCTGTGCGCGAGAGAAACAGAGGAGGGGGAAAACACGGGAGAGAGTGAGAGAGCGGTCGGGGCTGCGTGGCGTCGCGAGGGAGGCCCAGGCGACGAGGGGGAAGCGGCACGAAGCAGGAGGTGGCACGGGCGCTGCGGCCGCGGCGGGCGAACACACGCCAAGGCCCTTCCGCGCGAGGTGGGGACGATCGCGATGGGCCTGGTGGGTCACATAAAGTTGCCAGCCGTAAACGCCAGTATTCTCTCTCTCTCTTTGTTAATGTTTTTCTATTTCTCCTCAAACTTGGGCTTTATTAAAAATACCGTAACGCTTTCCAAAATCCTAAAATAAATTGTGAGGACCTGTTGAATTATTTCCAACAACCCACATTTAGTTCCAGAATTATTTGAGCATTTATAATTGTTATATCAATTAAATGCCCAAATTCAAATACATAACGATTTAATTCATGAGTCCAGAAATGGCCTAGAAATATGTGCATCATTTTTGCCAGAGGTTTTCACCTTTAACAAAAATCATGAACTTTCCAAGAGCATTTTGGATTCATTGAAAATATTTTACTTGAACCTATTTGAGTTTCATTTGGTGCTAGGGTTTGGCCAATCCCCATTTCAATTTTCAATTAAATTTAGACATGAGGCATGGATGCTTATGCAACTATCTGCAAACAAATTCTAGGGATGTGACAAAAGAAATGCCAATCGATATAACCCCCATAATCTTCGGGTTCACAAAGATTAGGGAAGGCGTAGGCCCAACCCACTGCGGCATCTTAGGAACATATACCACAAACTTCACGAGTAAATAACTCAATCCTGGAAGTAGAGTATGCTTAACAAGAGCGGGGGATACAATTTACCAAAAGCATTATGTATCCGAGGAAAGGATCACAAGGTTACTGAATATGAAGGACGTTGTCGGATAAAATCCACAAAGGATCTGGTGGTCCACAAGGGATCTGATATGAGCAATGGTACTCATCCAGAAGAAGAAAGAATGCAAGGAGGCCAGATTATAGAAGCAACTGACTAATTCAGAGTTCAAAATGCAAAGGAATTATGATTTCCAAAATCAAGGGATCAGAAGCATACGCTCTGACCAAGGATGGTTAAGTTGAATAGACTTAGGGCACAATCGATGGCAATCTGATTGGCCGAGAACCAGCTCATGTTCGGGAAGACATCTGAGCCGGTGATACATCTCCAACGTATCTATAATTTTTTATTGCTCCATGCTACTTTATCTATTGTTTTGGACTATAATGGGATTTATTTTCCACTTTTATATTATTTTTGGGACTAACCTATTAACCGGAGGCCCAGCCCAGAATTGCTGGTTTTTTTTGCCTTTTTCAGTATTTCAAAGAAACGGAAAATCAAATGGAGTCCAAACGGAAGGAAATCTTCGAAAACGTGATTTTCTCATCAGATAAGACCCAGGAGACTTGGACCCTCTGTCAAGAAAGCCACGAGGCAGTCACGAGGGTGGAGGGCGCGCCCCCTGCCTCGTGGGCCCCTCGAAGCTCCACCGACGTACTCCTTCCTCCTATATATACCTACGCACTTCAAACGATCAAAACAGAGCCAAAAATCTAATTCCACCGCCAAGAACTTCCTCGCACCCACGAGATCCCATCTTGGGCCTCGTTCGAGGCTCACGGAGGGGCATCCACCACGGAGGGCTTCTACATCAACACCATAGCCCCTCCGATGAAGTGTGAGTAGTTTACTTCAGACCTTCGGGTCCATAGCTAGTAGCTAGATGGCTTCTTCTCTGTTTTTGGATCTCAATACAATGTTCTCTCCCTCTCTCGTGGAGATCTATTCGATGTAATCTTCTTTTTGTGGTGTGTTTGTTGAGATCGATGAATTGTGGGTTTATAATCCAGCTTATCTATGAATAATATTTGAACTCTTCTCTGAATTCTTTTATGTATGATTGAGTTATCTTTGCAAGTCTCTTCAAATTATCCGTTTGGTTTGGCCAACTAGATTGGTAGTTCTTGCAATGGGAGAAGTGCATTGCTTTGGGTTCAATCTTGCGGTGTCCTTACCCAAAGGATGTAAAGGGTTGCAAGGCACGATTGTATTGTTGCCATCGAGGATAACAAGATGGGGTATTTATCATATTGGATGAATTTATTCCTCTACATCATGTCATCTTGCTTAGGGCATTACTGCTTTTTAACTTAATACTCTAGATGCATGCTTTGGATAGCGGTCGATGAGTGGAGTAATAGTAGTAGATGCGTAATCGCTTCGATCTACTTGTCACAGACGTGATGCCTATATACATGATCATACCTAGATAACCTCATAACTATGCTCAATTCATCAATTGCTCAAGGGTAATTTGTTCACCCACCGTAGAATACTTATGCTCTTGAGAGAAGCCACTAGTGAAACCTATGGCCCCCGGGTCTATTCTCATCATATCAATCTCCATCAATTTTATACTTGCTTTGTTTTACTTTGCCTTTTACTTTTTACTTTGCATCTTTATACCAAAAATACCAAAAATATTATCTCTATCAGATCTCACTCTCGTAAGTGACCGTGAAGGGATTGACAACCCCTAATCGCGTTGGTTGCAGTAGCTATCGCTTTGTGCGTGTACGAGGGACTTGGCGCGTGGCCTCCTACCGGATTGATACCTTGGTTCTCAAAACCGAGGGAAATACTTACGCCATCGCGTCGCATCATCCTCTCCTCTTCGGCAAAACCAACGCAAGCTCAAGACGAAAACCGGAAAGATAATCTATAAGGATCAATCGATAATTGCATACGTACATATCAAATCGAAAGACTCAAGATGATAATGACAAAGGACGCCAATGGATACTGCTAGGCATATGGAATTAACCAGAGTGTAGGCAGGTAAGACCTTCTAGAGCAATCGGCGATAGAGGTCTTCGAAAGCTCGGATTGTATTAAAAAGTATCTTATGAAGCATAAGAATAACTGGGGATGAATGGATACTCGATAAAAGCGAGTAATTATCCGTAGGGTTATTCATGCGGCAAGGACTGCAGGGCAGTTAGCATAAAGGATCCTCGATACATCGAAGAGCATTTCAGGACATCTTATAATAACAAGAGCAACTGGGGACGAAGGTATGAACGACAACGTATGTAGTTACGTATAAGGATTTATCGGTGGTAGGGATTGCAATGGCGAAGGGCACAAGGGTCTCGAGAAAGCATCAGAGAGTATCTTCAGAATCTTTTGGTGAAGCGGGCCATCATCAGGAATGAAGGGGCTCTCCGCGAGAAGTATTTACCAGAACCTAGAATTATAGTTTGCAAAACTATTTAACCCGAATAGAAGAGAGATCAGATTTCCAGAGTATAGACGAGGAATAAAAGACCCTAATACCACCCAATTGGCGACGTGGGCCCGTAAGCCACACAGCCATGTTAGTAAAACCTTTTTTTCAAAACTAGACTCAACTTCGGCCAAGGAGTTGGAAAGGGGGATCCTACAGCAATGGCTCGATACCAACTCTCAGGACGCCTCCCGACTCGACCTACACTAATCATACACGCAAATGTGTACGATCAAGATCAGGGACTCACGGGAAGATATCACAACACAACTCTAGACACAAATCAAAATAATACAAGCTTCATATTACAAGCCAGGGGCCTCGAGGGCTCGAATACAAGCTCGATACACAAGAGTCACGGAAGCAACAATATCTCGAGTACGCATATAAGTTAAACAAGGATGCCTTAAGAAGGCTAGCACAAACATCAACGATCGAAGAGGCAAGGCCTCCTGCCTGGGACCTCCTAACTACTCCTGGTCGTCGGCGGTCTTCACGTAGCAGAATCCGTCGGTGGTGGCATCTGGCTCCAAGGATCCGGAAAGAAAGAAGAAGGGGGAAAAGGGGTAGCAAAGCAACCGTGAGTACTCATCCAAAGTACTCGCAAGCATCAGATCTATACCAAGTATGCATTGGTATCAAATGGAAGGGTTGTATCTGTGGACCGAATCAGAATGCCGTAATAGAGGGGAAGGCCAAGTTTATCGAAGACTAGCATCTTCAAGCAGCCCAAGCATCTTGCAAGCATGTGGAAGAGTAAAGAATAGCAGCTTTATATTAACAAGCATGTTGTAGCAAAGACGCTTCGTAGATCCTTCCTCGACTCCTTGTAGAAAGCGATCCTGAGCCACATAACTTAAGTATCCATTTCTAGTTGTATTAGATCAAGATATAAGTCCGAACGTCCCATTACCGTGGGACACGGTATTCTAATAAAGATCTTCACTGCAGGGTGCACCACGCTTTCCAACACGCCGATCACCGGCCGGACACACCTTTCGGGGTCAATGCGCCCCTCGGAAGATCAACACGCCGCACCGACCAAGGCTCAAGAGAGAGGTCCCCGTCGGTCTACCTCCTAAGCACTCCGGTCTGGGCCCATCGCCCTTCAGACCGGGTCGCTATGCAGCAGTATGACCAGTGCTCCACCACTACAGATGGTGTCGGCCCGGTAGCCGCACCGGCCGAATCGGACGCCCCGACAAAGCTTTCTACCGATACCACGACGTCGAGGTCCATATCTATTCTCGCGTGGTGGTTAGTGCGAAAAGGCCAAAGGCCAATTCAGAACAAATACCCAAACCATAGTGTATTGTTAGCTCGCGGAGACGAGCAGAGACTCACGATAATGTGACCCCGTCGCCCCGTCTCGAGGAAATATGGCAAGGGCAAGCCCAGCCCACACGAGGGCTGCCTGACTTCCCGGCCGTGCCTCGTAAGTCTCAAGTAATGTCAAGGTAACCGTGTGACCAAACATCAAGGGGAAAACCCAAGGAATCACCCTCGGAGGATTCCACTCGATGTAATCATCAAGTTGAACGTAAAAGGAACCACCCTCGAGGTTCACACTTGAGGGGTTGCACGACGAGCCAGAACGGAATGGTGAAGGAGGAAATCACCTCGATGACCACGATCAATAGCTACACTACGTAATTATCATCGAGGCGTTATGAGGGATCACCCTCGGCACTCGATAGTAGCTCTGCAGAGTCGAACAACTAAAAGGCGTGATATGATGTGCGGTGTCGGGCTCTGGTCATCGATCATGTAGCTCGAGTCATCGATGATGAAGCAGGGGCAGCAAGGACGAGGTGGGGGTCACTGATGGATCACTAACCAACCTATACTAAGCAATTTAGGATAAGGTGTAAGGTACAACAACAGTACAAAAGGTGCTATGCATCGTAATAGGAGCAAACAATAACAAGAGCAAAATCCATCGCAAGCATGAGTGTATAGAATAGGCGAGATCGGGATGATCAAATAGGGGGCTTGCCTGGTTGCTCAGACAAGAATAAGGGTCGGCGTTGATGTAGTCGATCACAGTAGGGGCATCGGCGGGTTCTCTGGTTCACCGAGAAAAGGGGGGAGAAACAGTAAATACATAGCAAACAGATGCACAACATGATTACAAGCGGGGCTAGAGGTGTCCTAACGCAGTGCTAGGCGTTACTGGCGAAGGGGGAAACATCCGGGAATGTTTTCCCGAAGTTTGGCATTTCCGGGCAGACGAAACAGAGGGGAAAGGTTGCATGTTTGCTATGCTAGGAGCGTGTGGCGGACGAACAGGCCGCGTATTTGGATTCGTCTCGTCGTTCTGAGCAACTTTCATGTACAAAGCATTTTCATCCGAGTTACGGATTATTTTATATGATTTTTCAAATATTTCAACAATATTCTGAAATTATTATTTAAAAGGAGATACTGTGTCAGCATGACGTCAGGGTGACGTCAGCAGTCAACGTTGACCTGTTGACCAGTCAAACTGACAGGTGGGTCCATCCTGTCATAGACTGATAACTAAACAGCTTTTGATTTTAACTAACCTAGTTAATTAGGATAATTAAGCCAAGCTAATTAAGTTAATTATTGATTAACTAATTTATTAATTATGTTTATATATTTTTTTAAAACAAAATCGTTCTGGGGGCGGCCCCCCTGTCATTGGCCTAGGGGGCCTTAACGGGTCGGGCAAAACGGGCGCGAGCGCCAGCGGCGCGCCGGCGAGGACGACAGGCCGCGGCGGCCGGCTCCAGGCGACGCGGGGTCACGCGGGTGGAACGAGCTGCGCCGGCAGCAGTGGGGCGAAGGGGACGACCGACGAGCGTCGGTGCTCCGGAGCAGCGGGGTGTGACGAGGGCGACAGGAGCAAGGGGGCCTCGGGATCGAGCCCAGGGGCTCGTCCGAGTCAAACTGGGGGGCACGCGCCTCCCTGGCGTTCCAGGAGTATGGCGACGGGCTTCGGGCGTGAGCTAGCCTTTGATGGCTGCGGCGGCAAAGCAAACACGGCGACGAGCTCAGGCACGACGGAGGGGGTAAGCTACGGGCGCGGGATCGAGCTAGCGAGCGAGGGGGGAAGACCGCGGGCTCACCGTGGTCCTGCAGGTGTGAGTGGGCTCGGGGAGGGCTCGAGGTCGCCGGATTTGGCGTCGGCGGCCGGCGAAACAGAGGAGGAAGGAGGGCTCGGGGCGGCGTCACGGGGCGTCATTGGGGAGGAGGTCGAGGACGGGGAGGCGCTTGGCGAGGAGGTGGTCCGGGGAGGGGGGGGGTTCCGAGCGGCGGCGGGGTAGTCCGGCGAGTGGCGGTCGACGCGGGCGTCGAGGTCGAGGGGCGAGCGCCCCCGATCCAGAACGTGGGGAGGGAGTGGGAAACGAGGGGGAGTGGGGGTGAGTGGGGAACTGGGGATCGAGAGAGATTAGGGTTCGGGGAGTGGGGTTAGGTGTAGGCAGGGGGTGGGCCGGCCTGGCGGCCTGTTGGGCCAGTTGGCCATCTGGGTCAAGGCCCAGCAGGGAGGGGGATTTTTTCCTTTTTACATTTTTAAATCTGTTTTCAAATTTTAGCTACTGTTTATTTAGTTGCCATAGCAAATGAATTTAGTTGAGCTATAAATTTGGCACAATATTAAAGCGCAATATTTTGGAGTGGCACATAAAGTTTGGAGGCAATTGGAGTTAAATAAATAATTATTTATTTTGCAAATGTCATTTAATTCTATCGCTAGACCAAAAATTAATTCCAGGGGCATTTTGAGAATTCAAAAGAGGTTGGTTCCAACATGAAAAATATCCATGAATTATTTTCCACACTTTGAACATTTTTTTGCATGTTTGAGAAATTTGAATTTTGGACTTTGTTTCAAATTTGAATTTGAATCAGCCGAATCTAACACGAAGTTTAACAACAGTAAATGCGGTGACATGGCATCATTAACAAGGGGTTACTGTAGCTTAATTATCCGGGCGTTACACTACTGGATGAGCATCATTGTGATCTGGAATTTTGGGCATCAACTTTCTCAAGACATGTTCCTCATCATCTTCTTCTTCAACAGCAGCTTGAGGCACTAGGGCCTTGTTCTTCTCAGCTGCTGAAATACTCCTGGTGTTCCTCTTGGGTGCAGATTTGGGCTTTGGAGCAGCTGCCTTAGGAGCTTCTTTGGGCTTTGATGAAGCGACCGACTCGATGGCATCACCCATAAGCTTTTGAGCTTTGGGTGCTGGTGCAGCAACATCTTTCTCTTTTTCTTCTTCCATCATGGAAGGCCTTCCAACAACCCTGGCCATTGTCTTCTTGACCCTTTCCTTCCTCTTCTTTCCTTCTGCAGCAGCCTCTTTGGGTTCAGATTCCAAAGATGCTTGAGTGGAGGCTCTGGCTTTAGACATGGGAATTCTTTTTCGTGCTTTGGTCTTCATACTGTGCTTAGTGGCAAGAAATGCGCCATACCAAAGCTTAGTGTACCTAGTTGGCATTTTCATAACATCTTTGGCATGTTGCGTACTACTTGTTTCACTTTTTATTAACTCACAAATTGTAATTGCTTCACTGTGTCTGCGCCTCGGCGTTCGGAGTATATGACGGCTTGGGCGTGAGCTAGTTTTGATGGCCGCGGCAAAGCAAACACGGGCGACGAGCCTGTGCACGACGGAGGGGTAAGCTACGGCGCGGGATCGAGCTAGCGAGCGAGGTGGAAGACCGCTGGCTCACCGTGGTCCCGCAGTGTGAGTGGGCTCGGGAGGCTCGAGGTCGCCGGATTTGGCGTCGGCCGCGTAAACAGAGGAGGAAGGAGGGCTCGGGCAAGGCCACGGGCGCCATTGGGGAGGAGGTCGAGGACGGGAGGCGCTTGGCGGGAGGTGGTCCGGGAGGGGGGGTTCTGAGCGCGGGGGGGGGTTCCATGAGTGGCCGACGCGGGCAAGGCCGAGGTCGAGGGGCGAGCGCCCGATCCGTAACGTGGGAGGGAGTGGGAAACGAGAGGTGGGGGTGAGTGGGAACTGGGGATCGAGAGAGATTAGGGTTCGGGAGTGGGGTTAGGTGTAGGTGGGGGTGGCTGCCTGGCGGCCTGCTGGGCTGGGATTGGCCATCCGGGTCAAGGCCCAAAGGAGGGAGGATTTTTTCCTTTTACATTTTTAAATCTGTTTTCAAATTTTAGCTACTGCTTATTTAGTTGCCATAGCAAATGAATTTAGTTGAGCTATAAATTTGGCACAATATTAAAGCGCAATATTTTGGAGTGGCACATAAAGTTTGGAGGCAATTGGAGTTAAATAAATAATTATTTATTTTGCAAATGTCATTTAATTTACTGCTAGACCAAAAATTAATTCCAGGGGCATTTTGAGAATTCAAAAGAGGTTGGTTCCAACATGAAAAATATCCATGAATTATTTTCCACACTTTGAACATTTTTTTTGCATGTTTGAGAAATTTGAATTTTGGACTTTGTTTCAAATTTGAATTTGAATCAGTTTTCGAACGAACACGAGTTTAACAACAAGAATGCGGTGACATGGCATCATTAACAAGGGGTTATCAGAGCTTAATTATCCAAGGCGTTACTACCGGATGAGCATCATTGTGATCTGGAATTTTGGGCATCAACTTTCTCAAGACATGTTCCTCATCATCTTCTTCTTCAACAGACTTTTGAGGCACTAGGGCCTTGTTCTTCTCATTCTTTGAAAATACTCCCGTGTTCCTCTTGGGTGCAGATTTGGGCTTTGGAGCAGCTGCCTTAGGAGCTTCTTTGGGCTTTGATGAAGCACTCGACTGATGGCATCACCCATAAGCTTTTGAGCTTTGGGTGCAGGTGCAAAGAACATCTTTCTCTTTTTCTTCTTCCATCATGGAAGGCCTTCCAACAACCCCGCCATTGTCTTCGACCCTTTCCTTCCTCTTCTTTCCTTCTCGCAGTTGACCTCTTTGGGTTCAGATTCCAAAGATGCTTGAGTGGAGGCTCGCTTTAGACATGGGAATTCTTTTAAGGTGTGCTTTGGTCTTCATACTGTGCTTAGTGGCAGAAATGCATACCATACCAGGCTTAGTGTACCTAGTTGGCATTTTCATAACATCTTTGGCATGTTGCGCTACTTGTTTCACTTTTTATTAACTGTCAAATTGTAATTGCTTCACCAGGTCTGCGTCTAAAAAGAAACAAAGGAATATGTTTGTGCAAGTAGACGGCCGATCGGTGTCTTACCTGGAAGTTTCTCAGGTTGGGTGTAGTATATGCCGCGCCTCCGGCGCGTGTGAGTATGGCGACGGGCTTGAGGCGTGAGCTAGCCTTTGATGGTCGCGGCAAGCAAGCAAACACTGGCTGACGAGCTCTGTGCACGACGGAGGGGTAAGCTACTGGGCGCTGGATCGAGCTAGCGAGCGAGGGGGAAGACCGCTGGCTCACCGTGGTCCTGCAGTGTGAGTGGGCTCGTGAGGGCTCGAGGTCGCTGGATTTGGCGCCGGGCGGCCATGTAAACAGAGGAGGAAGGAGGGCTCGGGCAAGGCCACGGGGCGTCATTGGGGAGGAGGTCGAGGACGGGAGGCGCTTACAGGAGGTGGTCCGGGAGGGGGGTTCAGAGCGGGCGGGTAGTCCGTGAGTGGCGGTCGACGCAAGGCCGAGGTCGAGGGCGAGCGCCTGATCCGTAACGTGGGGAGGAGTGGGAAACGAGGGAGTGGGGGTGAGTGGGGAACTGGGATCGAGAGAGATTAGGGTTCGGGAGTGGGGTTAGGTGTAGGCAGGGGGTGGGCTGCCTGGGCGGCCTGCTGGGCTTGGCCATCTCGGTCAAGGCCCAAAGCAGGGAGGGGATTTTTCCTTTTACATTTTTAAATCTGCTTTCAAATTTTAGCTCTTGCTTTCCTATTTAGTTGCCATAGCAAATGAATTTAGTTGAGCTATAAATTTGGCACAATATTAAAGCGCAATATTTTGGAGTGGCACATAAAGTTTGGAGGCAATTGGAGTTAAATAAATAATTATTTATTTTGCAAATGTCATTTAATTTACTGCTAGACCAAAAATTAATTCCAGGGGCATTTTGAGAATTCAAAAGAGGTTGGTTCCAACATGAAAAATATCCATGAATTATTTTCCACACTTTGAACATTTTTTTGCATGTTTGAGAAATTTGAATTTTGGACTTTGTTTCAAATTTGAATTTGAATCAGTTTTCGAACGAACACGAGTTTAACAACAGTAAATGCGGTGACATGGCATCATTAACAAGGGGTTACTGTAGCTTAATTATCCCAAGGCGTTACACTCTTTGGATGAGCATCATTGTGATCTGGAATTTTGGGCATCAACTTTCTCAAGACATGTTCCTCATCATCTTCTTCTTCAATGACTTGAGGCACTAGGGCCTTGTTCTTCTCAAATGAAATACTCCCGTGTTCCTCTTGGGTGCAGATTTGGGCTTTGGAGCAACCGCCTTAGGAGCTTCTTTGGGCTTTGATGAAGCAGCCCCGACTGATGGCATCACCCATAAGCTTTTGAGCTTTGGGTGTCAGCAAAGAACAACTTTCTCTTTTCTTCTTCCATCATGGAAGGCCTTCCAACAACCCCGCCATTGTCTTCTTGACCCTTTCCTTCCTCTTCTTTCCTTCTGCAGCAGCCTCTTTGGGTTCAGATTCCAAAGATGCTTGAGTGGAGGCTCTGGCTTTAGACATGGGAATTCTTTTGGTGTGCTTTGGTCTTCATACTGTGCTTAGTGGCGGAATACCATACCAGGCTTAGTGTACCTAGTTGGCATTTTCATAACATCTTTGGCATGTTGCAGTCACTTGTTTCACTTTTTATTAACTGTCAAATTGTAATTGCTTCACCAGGTCTGCGTCTAAAAAGAAACAAAGGAATATGTTTGTGCAAGTAGACGGCCGATCGGTGTCTTACCTGGAAGTTTCTCAGGTTGGGTGTAGTATATGCCGCCTCCTGGCGCTCTGTGAGTATGGCGACGGGCTTCGGCGTGAGCTAGCCTTTGATGGCTGCGGGCAAAGCAAACACGGGAAGCCTGTGCACGACGAGGGGGTAAGCTACGGGCGCTGGATCGAGCTAGCGAGCGAGGGGAAGACCGCGGGCTCACCGTGGTCCCGCAGTGTGAGTGGGCTCGGGAGGGCTCGAGGTCGCCGGATTTGGCGCCGGCGGCATGGAAACAGAGGAGGAAGGAGGGCTGGGCGCAAGGCCACGGGGCGTCATTGGGGGAGGAGGTCGAGGACGGGAGGCGCTTGGCAGGAGGTGGTCCGGGAGGGGGGTTCAGCGGCGGGGTAGTCCGGGCGAGTGGCGGTCGACGCAAGGCCGAGGTCGAGGCGAGCGCCCGATCCGTAACGTGGGAGGAGTGGGAAACGAGGGGAGTGGGGTGAGTGGGAACTGGGGATCGAGAGAGATTAGGGTTCGGGAGGGGTTAGGTGTAGGCTGGGGGTGGGCCGGCCTGGCGGCCTGTTGGGCCAGTTGGCCATCTGGGTCAAGGCCCAGCAGGGAGGGGGATTTTTTCCTTTTTACATTTTTAAATCTGTTTTCAAATTTTAGCTATTGTTTCCTATTTAGTTGCCATAGCAAATGAATTTAGTTGAGCTATAAATTTGGCACAATATTAAAGCGCAATATTTTGGAGTGGCACATAAAGTTTGGAGGCAATTGGAGTTAAATAAATAATTATTTATTTTGCAAATGTCATTTAATTTACTGCTAGACCAAAAATTAATTCCAGGGGCATTTTGAGAATTCAAAAGAGGTTGGTTCCAACATGGCAAATATCCATGAATTATTTTCCACACTTTGAACATTTTTTTTGCATGTTTGAGAAATTTGAATTTTGGACTTTGTTTCAAATTTGAATTTGAATCAGTTTTCGAACGAACACGAGTTTAACAACAGTAAATGCGGTGACATGGCATCATTAACAAGGGGTTACTGTAGCTTAATTATCCGGGCGTTACACTACTGGATGAGCATCATTGTGATCTGGAATTTTGGGCATCAACTTTCTCAAGACATGTTCCTCATCATCTTCTTCTTCAACAGCAGCTTGAGGCACTAGGGCCTTGTTCTTCTCACCGCTTTGAAATACTCCCCGTGTTCCTCTTGGGTGCAGATTTGGGCTTTGGAGCAACTGCCTTAGGAGCTTCTTTGGGCTTTGATGAAGCAGCCTCGACTCGATGGCATCACCCATAAGCTTTTGAGCTTTGGGTGGTGCAAACAACATCTTTCTCTTTTCTTCTTCCATCATGGAAGGCCTTCCAACAACCCTGGCCATTGTCTTCTTGACCCTTTCCTTCCTCTTCTTTCCTTCTGCAGCAGCCTCTTTGGGTTCAGATTCCAAAGATGCTTGAGTGGAGGCTCTGGCTTTAGACATGGGAATTCTTTTGGCAGGTGCTTTGGTCTTCATACCAGGCTTAGTGGCAGCAGCTGCGCCATACCAGGCTTAGTGTACCTAGTTGGCATTTTCATAACATCTTTGGCATGTTGCAGTCACTTGTTTCACTTTTTATTAACTGTCAAATTGTAATTGCTTCACCAGGTCTGCGTCTAAAAAGAAACAAAGGAATATGTTTGTGCAAGTAGACGGCCGATCGGTGTCTTACCTGGAAGTTTCTCAGGTTGGGTGTAGTATATGCCGCGCCTCCCTGGCGTTCCAGGAGTATGGCGACGGGCTTCGGGCGTGAGCTAGCCTTTGATGGCCGCTTGGACGCTCCGGCTATGGGCAAGGGGCGCCACCGCCGGGGGAGATGAGGGAGAGGGTGGAGCTTGGCGCTGGTGCTGGCCGTCGGTGGAGAAGAAGGCCGCAGCACCTCCTAGCACCCCCACCCCTCGCCCCCGTGCGGATCTCGCCGGATTCGGCGCCGGGCTGCACAAGCGAGGGGGTTCCACGCTGAGGGTTGCGGCGACCAGATCCGTCTTTCTGGCCGCACCAATGGCCGTGGCGGCCAGATCCGACGGCTGAGGTTGCGCCGGGGGCCGAGGGCAGCCGGATCCCGCCATGACAGCTGGATGGCGCGGGAGAAAGAGGAGTGCGGCGGCCGGCGTAGAAGGTGGTTCCCGCGGGACGCTGTCGGAGGTGGTGGTGGGCTGCACCGCCGGAGAAGGTGGGAAGGGTAGGGGCGCGCGGCTCCGGAGAAGGTGGGGAGGGAGGTGGGGCGGCGCGGGGAGGGAAGTGGGGTGCGGCGCAGGAGGTGGCTGGCTAGGAGGGGAGCAGGGACTTGACGGAGGTCGTGGGGAGACTGAGCGGGTTAGTTTGTAGCTACCGGTCGCACGAAACTGTTAGCAGAATAAGCCCCGGGTGTGCAGAATAACGCTCTTAAGGGGTGTTATCATAATAGACCCACCCTATATATCCTTCAAACCAGAGGAGTGCTTCAAACTAACAACAGTACATAATATCCAACAAAAGAGGGTCGTGCTACAGCAGCAGAATACATGGCTCAGTCTAGATATCAGCACGAATCAAGTTGGGCATATTTGTTGTTGGCATGAACCACATCGCCGCATGTCGGGTTTGCAAAAGCCATCCATCGCATGGAAGCTTGATGCCTTTCACACATCAAGATTATCCGCAACAAGTCAGGTCGATTTAATCTCCGGATATGGTGATTCATGAAACCCATGGTATGATGTGTAAACACAGCCCCCTCGCGAATGGAAGTTGCATAGCACAGTAATCATCGCCGGTGATATGATCGATGATTGGTTGGATGATCGGATAATTGAGCCCGAGGAACAAGGAGTGGTTGCCGAGGCTGTAAACCCGCCTCCAGTTGAATACGCATGGCCCAACAGAGTTGGGATCTTTCTCGAACACGAAGCAGCCATAGCCATCAATGTCACTGACGCCCCACACATTGTACTGCATGCGGTTTGATGTAATGGTTTGGTCAATTTGGTATGTGCGAATGAGCATCAAATGACCGCCGTCAGTTGAACGAGCGATAAACCAAGACCTATCGGTTGGTATGATTCCGTGTCTGGAATCATGAAGGCCAGCGCATTTAAGGCCTCACTGCAACAATTCAAATTGGAGACCAAAAGGACAAAAATAAACAATCGTGTTCAGACTATGTGTGGAATTAAGATTATTATAACAAAGGACACATATCATAGACAGAGAATTGCAATGCCGTGGTCATAATCATACCCCAAGTTAAAAAAATAAGCCAATGGCTTTCATATTCTAGCAACATGTCATGGTTCAAACATCATGTAACAATGAGAGGAAAACAGCTATGACAACGCCTACTCATATTCTACCATAGCACTTACTACTACTATTCTCATATCAACTCTAAGCAATAACATGCGTTGTTATAAAAATCTTGTAAACGAGTAACATATAGCAATCATGATGTTATGCTCATAATATGTATTCTAACAATCATTAGATGCCAATTTTTATCATATCAACTCTAACAATTGGCCGCATGCATCGCTCTGATGCAGAGGCCGGGGAGACCCCCCTTTTCAAAAAAAAAACTCTAACAATAACACGTGTGGTCATAAAAATCTAGGAAATGATAGGAACATATAGCAATGATGTGGTTATAGACATGCTATGCATTCTAAATTTGTAACAAATGAACAGGCAAATGTATTCATAAGGTAAAGATGAGAAGAGATAGAACAATTACACGACGATAGATTCCACCAAAGATAGGCAGCCAACTGTAAGGCCGATCACAGTAAACGATGCCATCATGCACTATAGCATCAGACATAAATGTTGCCTCAACAGGATTGATGATGAGCCATAACCATGTATGGCAACCGGATTCCAGATAGACTAATCCCATGTTGAACAAGGCAATGAGCTTGTAATCCATGTAGTCTTCTGATGGTGTGGGCACTTCGCAGATTACAACTTTCTGCAAACAGAGGTCGAGCCAAAAGCTTGACGCGGCCTCGCGTAGTAGGCAGGAGTGTCCAAAGGCCGCGAGGCTCGATGGCGGTGGTATCCAACAATGGAAGGTGATCTCGCCGGGTGTAGATATCCACGAGACGCCACGGACTACCGGTGTGGTGGATGAGGACGATCCAGTTGGCCTTCATGCCCGCCCAGTAGTGGCCGCGCATGAAGGACATGTGGACGGGTAGTGGTAGCATGTCGAGGGGCACCACGACAACCTTCGTAGGATCGTCAAGTCGGTGTCTGGGCCACCTGCGAGGATCGGGCATTAGCAAGCATGGTGTCTAGAAAAGAGCTGGCCGGTTGCAGACGAGTAGACGGTACAAAGACACCGAGCATGCGGCCAGACGGACGGTGCTGAGTAGGTCCATACGACTACAGATCTGCTCCAAGAGAACATCGGGGAGGGAATTCCAATCGCGGCTCTGCGTGTCGCCGGTTCCGCCATTGGGGTTTTCGGTGCTCGCGAGCCGGGGAAGTGGATTCGGGGAGAGCGAAGAAGCTTCTCCTCGTGTGGCCGAGCAGTGAGCGGGGGGATATGGTACGCGCGAGCTACCAAGGAAGATGGCGCGGGCGGGCGAGCAGTGAGTGGGGGTAAATGGTGTGCGGCCGTGCATTAAAGGAAGAGAGGAGGAAGAAGAGAGGAAGACGGGGAAGGAAGTGCATTAAATCTCAATTCTACTAGTACTACTACCAGGATATAGGCACCGTCCTTCGGAGTGTAAATAGTTACACCGATGACATGTGGGTCTACCACAAGAGGGCCCATATGTCAGTTAATGGAGGATAGAGGTGCGTAGGCGTATTTGGAGAAGCATGCTCTACTGGCAAACATGATGGCAGTACTGGGTAAGGCTGATTTAGTAAGACCAATATGTTGGTTCAGCTTATTAATTACGTGTCCCATCTGCTGCAGCGTGTATTGTCACTTCACCGTGAAGACTAGTTGAATAGTTCTCTCTGACCGAGATGGGGAATAATGGATCGCGAGGACTTCCTTTCTAAAGTATCCCTATGCCTCTACGCTCACTTCACTCATTTTGCTCCGTACCTAGTCACTTGTTGAAATCAGTAGAAAGACAAATACTCAGATTTGGGAACAGACGGAGGCTTTTACTCCGTACTATTTGGGAACAGAGGGAGTATCACCATATGGAGGGAACAGAGGAAGCTTGAAATATGAACATGTCAATGGGAGGGAGTAAGCCCCATGCATGCATGCATGCATGCAACATGCAACACTCACACGTACTCCACATGGACGCATGCAGCACTCACGCACCCATGCGGCACACAACACACGACGCAACACACACGCTCACGCTCAAGTGCTCAACCTACTCCTGTCGGATTTCGGGTTCCGGCAGACCCTTAAGGTTCGAACTCTGGGGTGCGCGCGTAGATCCAACCCTCCACCGTCTCGCACCTGCCGAATCGCAGGGACCTAAACTACTAGAAAGAACAGCACAAGAGACACGAGATTTATACTAGTTCGGGCCACCGTTGTGGTGTAATACCCTACTCTAGTTTGTGGTGTGGTGGATTGCCTCTTGGGCTGATGAGGAATAGTACAGGGAAGAACAGCCTCGCGAGGGTCTGTTCTTGGTGGGTGTGATGAAATGCTAGGTGGTGTTCCGTCGCTCTAGCTTGAGGATCGGGTCCCTATCTCTCTCTCTGGATTCCAAAATGCCCACCCCCTACTATGGTGGCTAGCTCTACTTATATAGACGAAGGCCATGGGCCTCTTCCCAAATATTGAGCGGGAAGGGCGCCAACAATTTGCCATTTTGAAGGGGAACAACGGGTACACTTATCCTGACTAAAGTTGGTCCTCGCCGCCAAAGGCTCCGTGATGACGCATGCTTGGGCTCCACGATGACTCCCTTCCAAATTACCGGGGCTGGTCTTGGTCTTGTTGCAATCAAACGGATGCCTTTGATTGATGCTCTTGCTGCGCTTGCTCCCTTTGCACCAAAGAGGAAAGGAGGACGCAGCTGGGCCGGGCGCCTCGACCGGGTGCCCTTGGTCGTCATGGTTATGTCGTGGGCACCTCGCGAGGTACCCTGCCTTGAACTCTCCGCCTCCTCATGAGCTGCCAGCCTGACGAGGCCGTGGCTCGAGGAAGCTCCTTGCCGCCCCGCCTCATGAGGCTTGGCCCCTCGCGAGGGTCTTGAGCTTGTGTTGATGAAGATGGGTTGTCCTGGCCTCCTTTGAGCCACGCCGCAGCCGCAGTGTAGGCAAGTCTGGGGACCCCTGCTCCTGCACGCCGACACTAGCCCCGGCCCACGGGCGCTACCAACTTGGCCGAGCGGAGAGGCGAAAGGGCAAGCGAAGCGTCGCGGGCCCTAACAGCTGCGGCCTTGGGCGACGCGTGGCTTGATTGGACGTGGGCACTGTTCCCCCACGCCTCCTTATTTCGCGTGCTCGGCTAGGGCGGACACGCTCATACACATCCGTTCTCCTCTTTCGCCAGCGCCTGTCCCTTCCCTCTCTCGAACTCCAGCTTCCATTTCCAATCCAATCTCGAATCTCCCTCCTTTCAATCGCCATGGCTCTGACGAGGAAGGGAAAGGGAAGAAACATGTGCCTCCGCCTCGCTTCGCCACGGGCGGCCTTCCCTCATTGTCGACCCGTCGATCATACTCAATCTAGAGGGCTTGGGCAAGGTTAGTTCGGCTCGCCACCTCCTTCAACGAATGCGGAGGACGACGGCTTGGCCTGGCCCCACTTCTCCATCGGCAGTGATAGTCACCGAGGTCCGGTATTTCGCCGACGCCTGTGGGCGTGGCTGGTTCCCCTCTTCTCGATTTCTTCAATGTCGTGCTTTCCCACCATCGATCCACATGATGCATCCGGGTCCCGAGTCCATCACTCTCCTCTCGGTCTTGCCGCTTGTGAGGCAATGATGGGCATCCTTCCTCGGTTGCCTTGCTGCGCCACTTCTTCTCTCTGCGCCTTTGTCGACCCCACTCAATGCTCGGCGCGTGAGCTTCGCCGCGCTACCGAGACACGCCTCAGGATTGACTTCAGCCTGCCTCCGCCTGTGGCTGAGTTCCGCGAGAGGTGGCTGTGCGTGGATGTGGGGTGCCCAGCCCGCTATCGGAGCTAACCTCGCCTGCTGTCCCCAATTCAGTTGGGGCGGAGACGCTTTCAAGCCCTCGGCTCATCTTTGTCTGGCGTCGCTGCTCGAGAAAGCTTGGCGTGACAGCGCCCAGGGTGGTGAAGGAGTTCCTGATGCGCCGCATTGCCCCTCTCCAACGCCATTCCCACCGGATGTGGGCCTTCAGCGGGCCTGGCGACCGTATGAGGCTCCAGGAAGAAGACCTGACGCATGAAGCGCTAACGAAAGTGCTCCTGGTCCTGACTGGCGATCCCAACCCCGGTGGCATCCGGCATGAAGGGGCCTTGCTGTACCTCTGCCAGAACAGGGGCGATTTCGTGAACCAGATGCCTATCTTTGATGAATGGGGGCGCTACCGCTGGTCTCGAGGGGCCTCGCGAGAATCCAGTGATGGTGACAGCCCTTCCAGTCGGCCAAGCTGGCTCCTCCTCGAGTGGCGGAGCAGGGAGGCACGAGCCGCCAGAGGCCGAAGGGACCCCTGCTGGGGTGACAGCGCCGGGCGTGGCTCGTGAGGGGGCAGCTCCTGAGGCTCATGCCGCCGCGGCTGAGGGCGGCAGGCAGCCGCCCGCAGCGCCTGCGCATGGAGCCCCCGAGGCCCCTGCTGCTTCTCTTGGTGAGGCGATCAAGAAGACGCTGGCCAGCGGACGCCTCGACGCTGGTCGCCTTGATGCTCCTCCTCGCCGCAGCTGACCTCGCTCAAATCTTGGGTCGCTTCGCGTGAAATTTGAGGCCCTCCGGAGAGAAGGGAGGCCTGGCGATGATTACCCTTGTCGCTTTCTTGAAGCGCAGGAAGTACTTCGCCACCGATGAGTAAGCCTTCTCCTTATCCAGCTCCGATTCTTCTCGCTGCTTGTCTCGATCCTTGCCTGCAGCCCCTTCTGCCGAGCTCACGGAGACGGGTGAGGAGCCGTC
This sequence comes from Aegilops bicornis, assembly GCA_021605145.1. Lineage (NCBI taxonomy): Eukaryota > Viridiplantae > Streptophyta > Magnoliopsida > Poales > Poaceae > Aegilops > Aegilops bicornis. Next base: position 216,712,885 of record CM038671.1, on the reverse strand, counting down.
CCCCAGCCGCCCCTTCCCTGTCCTTGAGTGCTCCAAGCAGTGGAGCCCTTGTGGTGAGGGCGACCGGGAGGTGAACCGGCCCCGAGGCGTCGTGGCCTGGCGCTACCACGATCCTTCCTCACGAGCCTTCTCGTGGCATAGCTAGCCTGCCGTGGGCTTCTCGCTGGTCGTGGACGGCGATTGGCCGAGGCGCTCGCGCCTCGTCTGGGATGGGCTGGCTCTGTGCCGGGCTTCGGCGTGGCGTGCCCGGCCGTCGCGAGTGCGCCCCAGCCCCCTGCCCGGAGGGGGAGTGCTGATTCGTGGCTCCCGGCGCCCGTCTGGGGCGGTCGATGGTGTGGAGGACGTGCTCGAGCGCGCCCGGGAGCGCCGCGCCCTTCGCCAAGGATTTCTTCGAAGGGCGGCTGACGCGGTGAGCCTTCTTGGTGAAGAGCTTGCTGACGAAGACGCGCGCCTTGAGGCCGAGGGCCTGCGCTGGCCGCAGAGAGGAGTGAGCTGGAGGCGCTGCCGCTTCTTGCGCGCCACCGGTAGCGATCTTGTTGATGAAGAGGCCAAGGCGTCGGCTGGCAGCCTCTCGGGAGGCCTGTTCTCGCCGCCGAGGAGGCCCGGCAGTTAACAAAGCGAGAGGCGGCGAGAGGCGGAGGAGCGGCACGGGAACTCCTGGCCGGTGCCACTCACCGGAGGAGCAAGTGGAGCTGCGCGAGGCAGACCTCGAGTCGATGAAGGTGGCTCGGCGACCCGGCGGAGCTCCAGAAGCGTGAGGAGGCGCTGACGCTTGAAGCCGCCGAACGCGCGCGCGAGTACGAGCGCTTGGAGACGAGGGAGCGCTTGGCGACGCGGGCAGAGGATGAGGTCGCGGCGCGGGAAGCCCGCGTCCTGGAGGAGGTCGGACGCCGAGTGGCGGCGGCGCGCTTGAACCTCGGCGAAGTTTGAGGAGCGGCTGGGGTTGATCAAGGCCGAGGCTGAGGGCAGGACTGCTGCCTTGAGGGCCAAGCCGGAGGAGGCGACGCGGCGGGCCGATGCTCTTGGGCCGCCCTTGAGGTGGCGCAGAGGGAGTCCACCACCTCTCAGGCCGAGGCGCTCCTTTTTCGCCAACGGGTGGAGGAGGCCGAGGCCGTCGCACGCCAGAATGCGGACGAGATGCGTCAGCGGCGAATCCTGGAGCATGAGCACGGTCCCATGCTCACCACGCTCCGGGAAAGAGCTAACGCAGCCTTGGATAATATCTGCGAGGCGGCAGTAGGCGAGCCGCACGCGGTTAACTACGCCGGCAACCTTCAGTTCTTCACCGACGTGCTGGCACGGCTGGAGGCGCGGTCGGTCGTGGCCAACAGGTTGGTGGAGGAGAGGAGCCGCGAGCTGCTCGGGCGCCGCCTTTCTCTCGTGTCTTCAGCCATCTCCGGGACATGGACCCCCACTTTGATTTTGACGCAGCCATCGCCCGATTCCCGGGCCGTCCGGGCGACTGGCGCGACCGGGTGGAAGACAACGTGGATGCCCTCGTCCGCCTTCGCCGGACGACGACGGCGTGGTCGTGGCCGCCGATGAGGGCGGGCGTGGTGAACGCCCAGACGCTGCCGACGATCACGCAGACAGCGACGGGCGAGGCCAGCGACGCCAACAATCGCCGGGAGGTGCTCCCGAGGACGTATTGGGGATTTATCCGACTGATTATGTATTGTCCCCTGTTCCGTTACCTCGCATGAATAGAACTCAGGTTTTGGCCTGATGGTTGTGAGAGCATTTTGGGAGGGGAGCCCTCATGTAAAACTTGTGTTCATCGTATTAGCAGGTGTTACATCGCCCATACGCCCGCCGCCAAGTGGTTGGCTAAGCGACGTGCTAGTTGGCTGGTTTACCTTTGTTTCGTATGAGCCCCGAGATAGCCTGTGGGAGGCTGAGGCGATCTGAGTGTCTCCTGATCGAATCCGTAGGACCTGCAGTAAAAACCCTCCGGAGAGGACGCGGCGGCGACAGGCTGGGCTGCGCGCAAGCTAGGGCTGGCCCAGCTCGCGAGGGGAGGCAGCTGAGGCGGAGTTGTAACCGAAACGCGAGAGATTTGCTCGAACGAGACTAAGCACCCCTTCCCCGAACACATGCAAATCTCAAATTCGAATCCAACTTAAATCCAGCGGGGGAAAGCGACAATCAAATGGAAGGGCGAAGAAAGCACAAGAAAAGCCGCATCCGGCACCTAGTCTAGTCTTGGACGTCTTCTCACCAGCGCGGAGCTAAGTGCTGCCACTGGGCGTGGGAGGGAGCCCCAGGGCCTGAGGCCGGCACCGAGACTCGGGCGTGTACAGCCCCACTCATTATTACGTGAGAGTGTCACAGGCGGCGAGCTTCACAGCACCGGGCCTTCTTCGCAGGTACCGGCCTTGCTTCATATCGCCAGACGAGGCCCGCCCTTGCGCCACACTCTAGTGCCACCAACGACGACCCGTAAACCAGGACGCCGCCGGTGGGGTAGAGCGGTCGCCAGCCGTTCCCGACGACCACGGTCTTCCGCCAGGGCAGGCTCGAGGCGCCTCCCAGCAGAGGGCCTACCTCCTGGAACGCTTTGCTCAACACCGCAGATGGTGATGTCGGATCTTCGCCCTCTCCGGCAGCCTCTGCACCCCTCCCGAGGGGTAGGAGACTGCGGGAGCGGGCAGCCGCTCGTCGTGGCGACACTGCACCTCCTGCGACCTATGGTTAGCGATGTTTGCTCTTGAGGAAGTAGCGGTACCGATAATCATCGCCTGGCGTGACCGGTGGGACCGCCTCGAGGCTCCTGGAAGAGCTCGGCTTCCGGCGCCTCATCCCCGGGCTTGGGCTGAGGAGCGAGCCTTGCTCTCCCTCATGCGGGTGCCCTTGATCCATCATGTGGGGCATGTATTCTTCCGGCGCCCGTCATCCCGAAGGCCACGCCTGTAATGCTGAAAGCGTGCCATGCTGCTCGCTTGATGCGCCCGCCGTGGGGTGGTGGCGCGACGTCCACCAGGGCCGTGAGTTGCGCCGAGTCCTTCTTCTCCGCGGGCGGGCGGGGCAACTCGCCACCGCCCGGCCGACAGCTTCACCGGTGTTGGAGAAGCTTTGGAGCCCGCGAAAGACGCTGGAGCCCCGTGCGAAGCCGCCTGGCCCGAGATGGAAGTTGGGTGCAGAAGGGGTGAGCCTCGAGGCGGCCGAAGCTCAGGAGCTCCGCCACTCGCTTCCAAAGAAGACGTCGCGGCCGCTCTCCAGCAGCCTGCACTGCAGCAGCTCTCGGGCCACTGTGAGCACGACCCTCGAGTTCGCCTGCTCCCGGCGGGTGTACGGTGATGTGGTCGCGGCGTGATTGGAGGCTCTTGCTGCCGACCGCGCCTGCCGCGGCGTGAGAGCCGTCGAAGCTCGTCGCCGCCATGCCCGCAGCCAGCGGACGCGAGCTGCTCGGGCACGGGGTCGCCCTAGGTGAGCGTCTCTGCGTGGGCGGGCCATGCCGCCCAAGGATCTGGGTTGCCCGCTTGGTCACCGGACATGGTGGTGGCGATGCGACGGGACACGAGGTGGCAGAAGGTGGATTCCAGCGCACTCTACCGGGCGCGCAAATGTCGGATTTCGGGTTCCGGCAGACCCTTAAGGTTCGAACACTAGGGTGCGCAAGGAGATCCAACCCTCCACCGCCTCGCACTGGCCGAATCGCAGGGACCTAAACTACTAGAAAGAACAAAGACAAGAGACACGAGATTTATACTAGTTCGGGCCACCGCTAGGTGTAATACCCTACTCTAGTTTGTGGTGTGGTGGATTGCCTCTTGGGCTGATGAGGAACAATACAGGGAAGAACAGCCTCGCGAGGTTCTGTTCTTGGTGGGTGTGATGAACTTCTAGGTGGTGTTCCGTCGCTCTAGCTTGAGGATCGGGTCCCTATCTCTCCCTCTGGATTCCAAAATGCCCACCCCCCTACTATGGTGGCTAGCTCTACTTATATAGACGAAGGCCCTGGGCCTCTTCCCAAATATTGAGCGGGAAGGGCGCCAAACAATTGGCCATTTTGAAGGGGAACAGCGGGTACACTTATCCTGACTAAAGCTGGTCCTTGCCTGCCAAAGGCTCGTGATGACGCTTTGCTTGGGCTCCACGATGACTCTTCCACCGTTGGGGCTGGTCTTGGTCTTGTTGCACCGAAACGGATGCCTTTGCTTGATGCTCTCGCCGCGCTTGCTCCCTTTGCACCAAAGAGGAAAGGAGGACGCAGCGCTGGTCGGGCGCTCGATCGCGCCCTTGGTCGCCATGGTTATGCCATGGGCACCTCGCGAGGTACCTCGCTTGAACTCTCCGCCTCCTCATGAGCCAGCTCGACGAGGCCGTGCTCGAGGAAGCTCCTTGTCGCCCGCCTCATGAGGCTTGGCCCCTCGCGAGGGTCTTGAGCTTGTGTTGATGAAGATGGGCTGTCCTGGGCCTCCTTTGAGCCACGCCGCAGGCCGCAGGCAGGCAAGTCTGGGGACCCCCGTTCCCAGAACGCCGACAACTCCCTACGTCCGTGAAAGACTGTACATTTAGAGATTTACACATTGACCAGGGTATAATTAACGCCCAAAAGTAGCAGACTTATGTGTGCATGCGACCATTGAGATAAGAAGATTAAATGAAGGCCGTTGCATGCTATAATTAAGGATAGACATGTAGCCTATACCTATAGCACAAGTTGGTGCATTAGTCAATCAATATCGATTTAGATTAAAGGCTAAATGCATTGGAAGTGTAGATGTACATCATATACTACTACACTCTTTGTTTTATAGCCGATGTACACTCTTTGTTGGAAGACCGAGGGAGGACACGTGCATGCACTCACATGCCAGGGCGGTTTGGGCGCAAGGGTTGGACTCGTGTCGCGCCACAGAAGTTTTGTTTAACTGATTTCTTTGCTCGCTAACCCATGTGTAGGACCCGAAACCAGGTGACAATTTAACCAGTCCAACAAAGTGCCACGCCGACTATGTGGCCAACAAGAGGGTGCCATACGGTGCTCTACAATGAGCTAGTGATCGATAATCGACACAAAACTATATATAGTGGCCAGAAGAGCGTATTGTTACATACGTTGACCGCCAAAGGTATTTTTCTCGTTTCAAATTAAGCCATATTAATCGGAAAGGACGTTGTATGGACTACTACTAGTACTAGTACTGCTTTGATGTGTCCCGTCAATAACTCGCCGAACGAGGAGAAGCTTGCTTACTACGCCTCTCGCCCACGCCGCAGTGGTTCGCAGGACAAGGAGAGGGTTTTAACTACATCGCCCTCTCCCTCTCCCTCTCCCTCTCCCTCGCCCTCGCCCTCGCCCTCGCGGTGGACGTGTAGTAGTTCAATCGGTGTCAGATTGCCAGAAGCATATTGTACTGTAGTATCATCATTGTTGGACCTTCCGAAGAGGCGAAGAGCCAGGTGCAAGGTTCACACGAGTATGAATTATTAAACCTCGCGAAGAGGCAAAGAGCCACACGCAAGGTTTTATAGGAGTTGTCTTCCTAGTAGGAGTGTACTACAACTATAGCGAACGATGCTACTGTATGATGCCGCCACGTCACGTATATCCAAAGCTGTGCCACCTTTTTTTTCAAAGAGCGTGTTGGAGCCCGTGCAACAACCACACAAGTTCCACGTACACATAACACATTTACTAGTAATAAATTCTAAAGGACAAATGCCAGTATGCCACACAAGTTCATCTCCAATTCATGTGATAATTTTGTGCACGACTAGTCTACATATATTCACAGCGCTACTGCTCACAATTACCGCACTCCACTTACACGCTATAGATGGGCTACATGTCCTCCTCCGTGTTCCAGTCCCGGATGTTCTTCATGGATGGCACGATCCATAGCGGTGGGCAACGGAATCATTGTCGCAGCTTTCTAGTCCGGTTCCACACGATGGAGACTCATCCAAGTCAAGCGGTATAAATCGTGGATATCTTGTCCCAAAGATGTCGTTCATCCGGGCAAGACCGAAAACACAACCATGCTTCATGAATGGCAGGCCTTCCGTGTCATGCACGGAAGGTGGCATCCACTTCACAATGGGGTAGCTGTCCCCAATGAAAAGCGAGTACTCTCCAAGAGTGTTCCTCGGCACCCACGTAGCATCACAGGGGTCGAACTCGGCGCCGTTCATCTGGTACACGCGCATCCTAGATCTGGACACATGGTGACGCATATAGTCAAGGTCCATGCATAATAATGTTGTGCTCAAATATGGCGGTCAGAATATCTTGTGTCGCAAATAGTACTACTCCGGTATAGAGGAAGTAAAATAACCGGCTTATTATATATAGCCACTCTTGGCTACATGGATGAGATAGTAAGACATGGAAAACAAAAATGGTGGCAGCTAGTGGGTTCAAGTCTTCAAGGGCCTAGCTAGCTATACGCGTCCTCCAAGGTAAAAAGTACTCCTACTAGTACTACTAAGTATACTACTAGTACAACAATGAAAGAGAAGGCGAGAGGGTTAAAACATGGAATACCTGGGTAGATGGTGACGGTCCGATCGTGGTAGATTGTGTGACCATGTTGCACATCAGTGGTACCATGGGTAACGACTGGTAAGATAGTTGATTCCAATATGCCAAAGTCAGCTACAAGGTTCCAGGTATGACCGAATCGCGGATGCAAATGCACATCCAGGATCGGCGATCTTATTTTGATCGGGGGATGACTGGTCCCTGCAAAATAATGGAGTACCGTTAGGGATGCAAATGATGGTTTGTGCATTCCGTTTGTAATCTCCCGTACCGTAGGATGGCAACCAGATGAAACAAGTCCCCTAGCTCGTCACAGCGAAGATGCGGCCTAGATGGCGCACGGCGTCTTCGAACGTGTATGGGTACAAATCTGCCGCCGCCAACATGCGCCAGCCTCTGCCGTTACTGCCTCTTGCATTGATGGCAATCCTTATGTCGAACATCGCGATGAGATAGTAATCGTCGTAGCCGCATCGCTTTGTCGGTGGGTCCGCAATTGCTATCTTCTTCAATCTCATGTAGGCATCATCATACGTATTCAAGCCCAGCCAGTCCGTAAGGCCGATCCCAATGGTGGAGAAGGGTCTCATCGGAACGGCCGCGACCGCTGTGGATGTTGTGCAAACTGATGGTGGTATCCGGTCGGAGGTATGCAAGCCAATCTTCGTTGGCACCGACCCAGACCTATATATATGACGGTGGGCAGCGGATAAATTACAGGATGGAAATGGAATAACTAAGTACTACATGATCAAACTCCATTATCGACCTGCTCATCGGACAAAATCCGACTACCTCTCAACGCCGGCAACTCTAGCGGAGTCAACGTGCAACCATGGCTGTGGAGCGGTGGACTGTTCAAGGATTGTCCCATAGAAGAACCTTCTCCTCGAGGACGCATGGAAGACCAACAAGCATGGCCTTTTCCCAAGCCTGTTTAAGCAGCGTCTTGAAAAAGTTGGTGCAGGAAGCACCGAGTCTTGCGGAGGTGAGGACGTCGGAGCGGCGTGCGATTTCTCCCAGAGGATCGTCGTGCAAGGTCTCCCAGCCCCGGCGAGGAGGAGAACCGCCTAGCGAATCAATGGGAGCAGCGACGAACTTCCTTCTCTTCGGGGGGAGGGGAACTGGCGAGGAGGAGATAAGAGCGTAGGGCCTCGTCCCTTCCAACTGTAGATCGTTCCTCAGCGAAGGGGTGAGGCTATTATTTACTACTAAGTACTAGCATTATGGAACGTTATGGGATTGCATTATACTGTAAATAATAGCACTAGTAAGAAATTTTGGCACTAGGTAGTAGTTTTTGGCGTGGATTAAGAAATTTTGGGTATGTTTTTGCCATTTTTGTACACGCCAACTAGTGTCAAACAACGCCTTACATTATGTGACGGAGGAGTACGCATTGCATCAGAAAGCAAAGATTAGTACTACTTTTCTCAACTAGTAGTGCGATGTACTGTACTTCTAGTCTAGTCTACTAGTATAGTGCACCAGTTTTGAACTCTTGAATCTCAGGGCCAAGGAGCTACAGTTGGAAGTGGAGCGTACTACTGTTCTCTAGAACCATCGCTGTACTATCAATGCAGGGGAAGTACACTGCGTAGTGGCCTAGTGGGTACTCTCGGTGCTCTATTCAGCCGCTCCTCTCACGTAGCTGGCCTACTCACCGCTCCTCTCACGCACACACTAGCAGCCTGCTTTATCAAATGATTCTTATCACTGAACATTTGAGTTATTTAATACAGCGAGACTAGGCTTTTCGCTTCCATTTGTGGAGGTGTAATGGATCTCGTCGAACTTTGTTAGTAGTTCCTTCTTTATGAATGAGATGAAGCAAAGCTTTTGCCTCCGTTTAAAAAAAACAGGTCAAGAAGAATTTCTTTTATAGTAGAGCCGATAATGGAGTGAAGTCCATGCGCGCAACGCCACAAGCTACAGAGTAGTAGTAGAGCACTTTACATACAAAGCCATATTGCACAGTTCCCAATGCCCCGCCAGGCTTTTCCGGCTCCTCGGGCTTAATTGGGAGGCGCTAGTTTAAATATGCTACTAGGCGATGAGGAAGCCGCAAGCGAGGTGCGACTAGGGCGAGCACGCGAGCCACGGGATGCCGGGAAGGAAAACCCGTTCACGTGGCTAGGTTGTCCAAAGGCACCCAGATTGTGGGGCCGCACGTCCGCTTGACTTCAAAACTCAAACTACCCATGTAAAATATTGGCTCACAAAGAAAGTGTAGTAGTACTATTTTTTTAAAGGTCAGCCGTATGCTCGCCGAGATCGAACTCCACAAAACGAGGTATACACTCCCGCGACCACTAGTAGTACTCGTTGAGTACAACACAACCTAGAATCGCCTTTTGTCGCTAGTTATGCGTACATTGTTCCTTACAAGAAACCCCTAATAATGCAAGAAACCACTAAAATGCCAAGAAACTACTACCACTTGCATACGTGGCAGACTTAAGATAAGACTACCTTATCAACCATTGTACATGCTCTTACCAACAAAAATCCTCGAGTGACCTCCTACCTCCGGCCCGCCTACCTAGTCATCCTCGGCCATGGGACGCAGCTACCGCCGCAGAAGGCGGGTCAAAATCGCCGGCCATGGAGCCCATGTTGCAAAGAGCCGGATGCCAGACTCCGTCCGGCGCGTCATGACCGCTAGCTAGCCAAGATAGCTCCGTCCAGCTGCTTGTCAGCAAGGTTTGCTAGCTAGATTGGCACGACAGCGCGACGGCTTGATCGTGCGCGCTGCGCTAAGGCCAGCCATCTGGCTCGAGCGAAGGCCAGCGCGGGGGCTTGCTCGCTAGTGGGTCACGCTCGGGCCAGCCTGCCAACCTGCGGCGGAGGCCAACACAAGGGCGTCCGCCCGTCCGGGCGGAGCGGCGGCCAACTCGCTCATCACCGGCGCGCCACCGATGAACACGCATCAAGACTGCTTGAAGTAATGTTCAGAAAAATAATGATTTGAGGGGGAATAACAGGATAGAAGGTCAGATGTGGGTCCCTCGTGTCAACGGTCATACAAAATGTGTTGGTTTAAGCTGCCTCGTCAGCACGGACGTGTGGGACAACCAGTTATAAATGGGTGTAAACGAACCTAATCGGTAGGAGTACTAGGTAGTAGTTTTTGGCGTGGATTAAGAAATTTTGGGTATGTTTTTGATATTTTTTGTACAATAGATTCTTTCTAGGGCTGGTTGAAAGTGGTAGTTTTTTGTTAAATAATCTACATATTGTAAGTAGGAGTGAAAGTTAAGCTTTGGAAGCCGATAGGCAAGGCTAGTTACATAGTGCATATGTGTACATGATAGAAAGTAAATATCAACCATGAGTGACTAATATCTTGATGGAAAACTCGAAACTATGGAATACTAGGAAAAAATGCATGGTTTGAAATACTAGCAATGTTCATGTCCGTTGCAACAAATCATAATTAGAATAATTCTTATTCACAAACTTGGTACAAAACACCCTAATTTTGATATACAAATGTCACTAGAGATATATTATGTTTCAATTAGAATATATTCCTTGGGCTGTTTTGGTGAGGTCAGGGAGGGATGTGGTTGGTTTTAAGATACTATTTATGGGTTTTTCTGCAAATTGGTAGCAAGTGGGATGTTGGTGAGAAAAGGCAACAACTTACCTCACAATCGTTAGATGTAGATCTAATGGTCAGAAACGACGGATGGCAGACACACCAAAGATCACCAACTTAGTCTTGTGTAGGAGTACTAGCAAGATCCATGCATTGCACGGAACATCAAGATGCATTTTTTATAGAACACTTGTTGTGATTGACCCCCGCGGGAGTAATACCATGTGTAAAAACTAATGATATATCGAGAAATATGAGATAAGGTGAAGAGGAGTGGGGTGTGGTGGTGGTTGGTGGTCGGACTGAGCGGAGGCATGGGGATTGACGACGCCGGCAGCGGCCACCAAGCCAGTTTGTTCCATAGGCTTCCTTTCTTAATTGCTCAACAATGAGGTTTGTTGGAGATAAGGATGAACGAGGGAAGGCCTTGTCTGCAAATGTGGAGAGGGGTGCGGGTATCTTTTAGTTTAATTTCCATCCGTCAGATATAGATCGGACAAGATGGCACACGTACCATCATCACCAACTCTGATTTTTATAAGAGAAGAAATATAAGTATGGAGGTACAAACATATTATCGATACTTGCTTCCGTAAACTAGCATCTACATTCTATTCAACGCCTCGGCATGTGGGGCCTTAGCACAATAACTTCTCGACTGTGTAAAACAAAGATTTTCCCGTCGCCGACAAGGAGGGGGTGATGGCGGCGTGCTTTTTGGCTTGCTCTAGTCCTAGTAGTCATACTAGGTGGTCTAAGCACGTGCAGATTTATTTTTTTCACGTCTCGTGTTCGTCGTACTGCCACGACTATTGATGAATAGACGGTAAGTTATTCACGGGGAAACCCTTGTTGAGCGTGGTTTAAGAGAGAGAGAGAGAGAGAGACAGCAGTGCATGTGTGATATGTTAGAGACTGAGGCAATGATAACAGATTCTTTGTGTCTATGTGTGTGGAGGATAGAGAGAGACATGTACATGGGGCTTTGTATTGTGTAACGTGGAGACACATATACATAATTAGAGAGTGAGTGTGTGAGATACACATGCGGACATGGGGAGAGATGAGGATCCAGATAAATGGGTGTTTGTGCGTGTCTGTGTGTGTTTGTGCACGCGTTTGTGTGTGACAGGGAGAGTGTATGTGGAGTAGAGAGACCACTGATGATGTAAACCTAGTATAAGGGAAGGGGGAATGGTGTGACATGTGTAGTAGCGAGATAGCACGGGTGCGGGCGGGGGGAGCAGACTATTTGGAAGAGACATCGAGTGTGTGTGTGTGGGAGAGGGGTGTGAGAGCGAGAGAAAGAGAGAGCTAGCGACGGAGAGAGAGAGAGAGAGAGAGAGAGAGAGAGAGAGAGGAAGAGAGGGGGCGAGAGGGGTTGTTTGTGTCCATAAATGGCGTATAGATAGGGAGACAATGTTGATGTTGTCCGAAATTGGCCTATGAATGGAGATGCAAGGGAAGCGAGTCATCGTGTGTGTGATAGGGACTTCATGAGAGATCTAGAATAGATGGTGTAGAGAACAATGTGCCAAATCAAGAACGACTATACATTAGGGAGCTATGCAAAGAGTCACGACATATATGTATATAGGGAAGGAGCTGGGGCGGGTCCGCATGTGGGAGAGATAGAAAGAGGAGAGTGGTGCACAAGGAGACAAAGTGTGCTTGTTTGCAGTGGGGGTGGTGTGTGAGGTGAGTGCTGTGAGATCCACATAACTAGGGAGATAGACATTTGGGGCTTAATGCTTTTTGTGTGTATGGGAAATATACACTCTACATAGTGTGTGTGCTTGGGTAAGACAGATAGCGGGAGACATAGAGAGTGAGGGAAGAGATGTGTGCATGCCCGAGAGACAAAGTGATAGAGACCTATGTTGGGGTCCGGACTTTACAAGAGAGAGGGGTGTTAATGTGCTCGTGTGTTGGTGTTTGGGGGAGAGTACGACTTCTCTATGTGTGTGTGTGTGTGTGGTGGTGGGAGGGGGGGGGGGGTTGACTTCAGATAAACAGTGAGGTGTCTATAGTTGAGGGTCTTTAGCGTAATTGAGATATTGTGCACTCATGGTTGATCAATTTGTTTCACAGTTTGTACTATGAGATAACGATACTTTTGAACATGCGTGATATACCTTGATGTACCCGAATTACAAACCTAAGATTGGAATTTTGGAATTGACTCCATCATTAGCTTTTGTAATTCATTTAAACGGAGGTACATTTTTTAAGCCGGATTTCCTGATTTCAAATTCATATATCAAACCTAGAGATATACACATACGGGCATGTTCAAACTTTATAATCATTCACTTTATTCATACACATACACATTTTTGCTTTTGTCATCATATTTAGGATAAACACATTTGGAATTTCATTTGAATTGGACCGTATAATGGTATTTGCTTGTAGTAGCTCAATGATCCATATTTGAATTGAATGGACAATCTAAGTTTCGAAGTTGGAGACACCGATTTTCAAAACTCGCACTTTTTGCGTGCAAAACAAACAAATTGTCGGCCATGATATCATAGTCGGCCAGACGAGAGCAGAATACTTATAATTTTAGGCGCCAAAAGCTTTCAAACTTCCTCACATCGAAATATCACGTGCCGAAAGTTTAGCCCCGCGATATTCCTGTTTTACCCTCGCCACATGAACGGAAAAGGGCTGCTTTGGTAACTCCATTGTTTTCCCTCTTGCCCCGAACATTCTTCCCCTAGCCCTCCTTCCCTCCCCGACCCCCAACCACAGCAAGCCGCCGAATCTAGTCCTCCGCTACAGCGGTGGACCTCACACCCCGCCGGATCTACCTTCCGCACCTTGGAACCCCTAACTGCCAACTCACCACTTCATTAGAGACGCTTCGACCGGGCTTGTCCACCGCCTCCGCATCTCCTTGACCGCCATCATGGTCCACCGCACCGGATCTCGCTTAACCAAAGGTGCCCTCGCCCACCACAAACAGAGGGCCCTTCATCGACTCCTCGTCCGCCGCCTTTGCTGGCCCTTCATACAAGCCCTCGTCGCGGCAACAGATCCGCCTCACCGAAAGCATCAGCATAACGCCTCACCAAGCCTTCGTCCATTTGACCGACCCGCTCCACGGACGCCATATTCAGCTCCACCGTCCTCGCTTTTACCGACGCCGCAGCTTCTTGAGTTATTTCGATTTGTACTCCTTCGGTTTTTCTCTTTATCATGCAACTGTTCACTTACCACGATGAGCTTTCTTGTATGTCGACAGCGCAATCGTAGCACCGAGCCGCTTCAGCGACAATGACATACCGCCCAAACTCAACCGCAACACGAGCACCATCGACGATCCTTAGCTATCAAGTATGACAACGATACCCATACGCCGCCGAGAATCAGGTCATTATCCAACGATCGACGCCACGTTCACTTTCCTAGCATAAGCACCGCACCTTTGAATTTCTTGAGGCATCATTCAGTTTTTCATGACACGCGTTATTCTCGCTTGCACTGTAGGGCCATACTGGCAAAGTGAACATGTTACATGTGCTAAATTACATACCAAAGGCACATATAGTTAATATGCTTTAGTTTTGTTATGATGCCACCTGTTGGTTCCATCAGATCGCTTAATGTTCTCTATGCTTAATTACACATCAGCAAACTAGCATGTTGTTCCGCTTTCTTTTGTTCGCTTTTACCCTACATTTTCTCGATGCTAGCTATTACATCACCGCCTCCGAGCCTCTGCTCATTACTTGTTTGTGTGTTCTTGATCTTCCCAAGTTGCATGACTAATTTGATGCTTCTATTAATTATGGATCTGCCAACCCCATCAAGCAAAATATTTGTTCTTTTGGGGCTGGCACCTCGAACAAGCATAAAAATATAGGGAAGCAGATATATTGTCGGTGTATGCACACACCCTTCTTTCATTAGTTTAGATGAACCATTGATGATCAATTCGGACCAGTGCATGCGATTAAAATTAATTTTACGTAAATAGATGGTGCAGAATAAACTACAACAACTAGATTTGCAACCACGGGATGTTGACGATATCTTCAAAGAACATTGCAACAGCAGCTAGGCTTCACAGCAACATATGGTAAGCCAGTGTGTTTTAGTACATGTGAAATGTAATGCGAGTGGGCTGCTTTCTTGGCTTGTGCCCTCAACGTGTAATCCTACCGAATTACAAATAGTTCAGTTGTGTGCTTTTCTGTATTGCTTGATTCGAATGCTTGTTTGTTGTTACGCTATACCGAGTTGGTTAATATGTCGCCAGTGCTCTTTGTACTAATGTAAAGAAATGCATGCCTATTTAATTTGAGTCCTTAACATTTCCTCTCAACTTCTTCACAAGACTGTCTTCGTAGTTTATATGAGGCCACACTGTTAAGTGCTTTCTCAGATTATTTCAACTGCTTAGATGCCTTGGCAACTTAAATATAGCGGTTGTACACTCCCTTTCAACTAGGGATGTCAACTGGGTCCCGCTTAATCCCGATTAAAGTCCACTAGTGGTATGATAGTTCAAAAGAGTTTTTGTTTTTTGAGGAAAATGAACTAGGGAGGTAGCAAAAACTAACTAGATGTGACGGGCGGATGTCGTTTATTTGCCACTTACATCCCTAGTTTCATCTTACCATTTTTAATTTCTAATCGGCTGATTCTGCTTCGAACCATTAAAATATAGTTTGCCATGCTCGCCAATAATTCGTCCGTCGTTTACCATGTAAGCTTACTGCCTGGATCATACAAAACTATCTCTTACTTATGTCCGGAAACCTTTTCAGGATGCCGTTCACACTAGGACACAATGTACAATCCCGTAATCTATTAGTGGAAGCAAGGCGCCATCCATGTTACCAGATGGTAGCAGTTCAGAGGCAACACCGCCGGAGAGCAGCCTCGAGCACAGATATTATAGTGCTTGAGGCTCTACTAGAGGCGTAAAGAGATGGTGTGGCTGCCATGAATGAGGTAATCTTTATCTTGAGGCTGGAAATTACGGAATTAGCGGCATGCATTATGCAAGCAACCCAAGAATTGGAGGAAGTAAGAATGTTGCATTTGAAGACGGAGAGGAGGTCTCATTGCTTCGCTATCTCGTCAAGGTAATCCCGGTTCTTCTTTAGATACCAGTTGAAATTGTCATTAGATTATTGTACTTGCATGTTGTGTCATGTCTACGAATGGATTATGTTGCAAGACCCCTATGTTGTCCATGTGTTGTAATGATCCGAATTTTTTAGGCGAGGTAATCCTCAAGACTTGTATGATTGACATAAGGTGAACTGTTTTTCGTGGTGAGCATATTGTATTGATGAAATAACTGTTTGAATCAGAGTGTATCCAACCTACTGAATTCGAAGATCACGACATTTCTAAATCATAATCATATATAAAGGTGGAATAAATCTTTGTTGTGGTTTGGAAGAAATAAATAACAAAACGTATAATTATCTGTGGATATTCGTAATCGAATACAAATTGGATTTGAATTTAGTTTGCTGTGTCCTGTGGAAAACGTGAATGCTAATTCTCCCAAGTTTTGAACGAAGCGGCTAAACACCCACTATAATTTGTGGGCTGCCCAAGCAAGTGTTTGCGAGATGGAAATTACTGTCTACCCCTGACACTTGACATCCTTATCGACCGGATTTACACTACTGTCGATAGGGGTAGACTAGTAACTTCAATCAGACATGACACGACAGCCTCTGAGCCCATTCAGACACGGTGGGCGCCAAACGTGGGCGGCAAAACACATTTGATTCAAGCTCGTCTGAAATACATGTGTCTCTTCCTCCATTTCCCCATTCATACACGGTGGGCGGAAAAACAAACTCTCCTCGTCCGAAATCGATGTAGGCTAATATTTTAAATAGGGGCAGATGTGTAACTTCCATCAGACGTGACACAACCGCCCTACCTGTCAGCCCCGTTTATACACCGTGGGCGGCAAAACACCCTCTCCTCGCCCGAAATAGTTACCGACAAATATTTGGGAGATGCGAGATTACCGCCCTATCCCCAACCGACGCGATGTCCAAAATTTTAAACGGGGGATAAGTTCGTAACTTTCCCCCATTTTAGAGAAGCGCGTCCCAAAGTATCAGATCCCCCATCCCCTCCATTTCCCCATTCATACACCGTCGGCGGCACGCCAACCTCCGCACTGCGGCTAGCCTCCTCCGTCCGCCACCCCATCCTCCACCTTGCCGGAGCCGCTACCCCTACCCCGTCGTCCACTGCAAGAGATGGACGTCTCTCATCCACATCGCTGGACCAGGATCCTTTCATCGCCTCCTCTCGCTTCATCGGCGCCGTCGTCCACCTTGCCGTTGCCGCTCCTATGACCGCCTCGTCCACGGCAACAGGATATATCCCCCAACCCGGTCGTCTGCCGTCTAAAGACTTCTTCCCCGCCGCCGACAGCCATCGCACCCCGCAAAGACCCTCAACGACAAGATAGGCCTACACGGCGTAGCAAGAGAGGTGGTACTCTTCCATATGTGCTTAAGTTATTGATCTCACCGGAAAATAGATCGTAATTTGTTTATCGTACTTTTCTTGTTCGTACCAAATCGTAGTGGCTAGTTGAAAGCAAACATTGGTTGCGTAAGTAGCTTTGTCCGGTTGCACCTTCAGATCCACCATGACACGGGCACTATACTCGTAAAGCTTATGGTTTCCCCTTTATATTCACTACCATCATCGTGAGTGCTTCGTGGTCGTGCTAGCACTGCTCCTCAAGACCTCAACCCAAAGCTTACGTGTTGAAATACGAATCTCATATGATGCTCATATCACTAAAACAGAGAATGTTTAATTGGTCACCTAATGTTCCTATATTCGTTTCGAAAAGCATGTGCGCCACCCACTGGTCCAGCTAGTTCCACTTTCCTGATTTTCTCTTGATGCTTAGGGTTTTCCCCTTTTATCTACTCTACTATGATCTGCGTAGGTGCTTTCTGTCGTACTAGCATTACTCCACCCTTCAAGCTAAACAACACAACACTCGTAATTCAAAAGCTTAGTTGTTCAAATATGATTGTGATATGATACTGATATTAGTTAACCGACACATTTAGTTGGTTAGCTAAAGGTCCCACTTGAGTTTCCAAATGCATGTCGCGACATATAGAGAGACATCATAATTGCATTTCTTTGTCACTTGTTGATCGTACTTTCTTGCCCATACCAAATCTTAGTTGTTATTTCAAAGCAAACATCGGTTGCTAACTACCCTTCTTGCCGGTTTGCGACTTCAGATCTGCCATCTAACTACCACGGTCAACACTGTACTCATCATGCTTATGTTTTCCCCATTTTATGATGACTACAATCAGCTACGTGGTTCGTGGTCGTAATAGCAATCGCTTCCACCCATCGAGCTAAACAAGCTTAGTTGTACAAATTCATAACTGATATTATTGCTTGATATTAGTAAAAGCTGAGAGATGTTTAATTGGTGAGCTAAATGTTACTACTTTAGTTTGAAATGCATGTGAGCCACATATGGAGAGACCGGAAAGAATAGTATTTCTCTGCGGCGCCGGTTCATCATGGGTGGCCAACCGACATTGTATTGAAAGACTTGTAATATCTTCAATCTGGTTGCTCTTCCGCTCTTCTTTAAGATGATACTCTTCTCTTGCGATTATTTGGTCGGTCGAGTTGTTCTCCTTAGTATATTTTGAATCACGGGTTGGGTTGACTTGTTCTTCTTTACTATATGTTGAAGCTATCATCTGCGAAGTGTCATCACTTCGGAGCTCTCATCTTTTGAGTAGTAGGCCACATTATATTAATGCACACAACAAATTACGGCATGCATGGCATCTTTTAAAAGAATTGCGAGAGATAGCACAAAGGGGTTTACAGGAGGCAAGATTGGATTAGAATCACTTACGCATTACAAAGAAAATCTCACTTGTTTTTATGTTTTCATGCATGTCGGATATTGAACATTATCAAAATGAATATGAGAATGGGCATACGAGAGGAATATTGCGGAACGATCCAATCGGCTAACAAACTTGGCATGGTGGAGGATGGCCTATCTTATTCACCCATCAAGGTGCTTGCTCTAACTTTGCAAAGTTGTATTGGTCGTACATATTTTGCATCGACCTCTTGCATTACTTCTACTTTGTTACACCATCTCGCTTAGTTTAAGCATCATATATGATTATATGCCATACCTATCCATTTTCTCGTACCTATTCCATGTGTCATCACACTATGTTTTTCCAAATAAATGTTGTTATTTCGTAATAGATGTCCAAAAGGAAGAGGGTGAGTGCAGATCCTCAAGGAGTACAAACTAGGTATTTGGAAAAGGTAGTGATACCTGTTAAATCAGATAGATCAGCAGCCACAGAAACACACAGGCCCAACTGTACCACACTTTACCCCTACACCTGTGGCCAAACCCCTATTAGAACTGCTGGGAGCCCAAAGATCGTGTAATCGCCTATGATATCAATTCAAAATTTGAACTCCTAAATTTCTGCTTGTGCCTTACCTTGTCTCTTGTATGAAAACTAATTTCAGATGAATCTCCTTGCTCAAAGGATCATACAATCTCAAAACAATAATGGGCTCTGCATTGCTCTTGTCAGTACCTCTCTCCCTTTTGCCTTGTAATGTTGTACTTAATTAATTGCTATTTGATTATGTATCCTCAGTATGCACCTGAGCTTCATTATCCTCTGTTTCTTCCAATATTATTTGATCTATATTTACTCTTTGCAAAATGTAGAATAATGGCAACGCTTATAAAGAATTTTCTTTGGGGAATTTATTGAATTATCCTTCCATCAACATGGAGAAGGGCTTTGTCCATCCCGTGTTAACATGTAATGTAAGTTCATCCTTCTCAAGCCTTCAAACTTTGTTCTAGTATAGATTTGGATAGGCATCATTTCCTCCGCAGCTGTTTGCTTTCTGTTTACATCTGATTGGATGTTTGCAACAACTACCAGTTTCAAATTGTAGTTGTAAAAACATGTTCCTTATGCGTAATGCATCCATTTATTTGCTTATATAATTGTGAAACCTGTTACGTGTCTCCTTGTTTCTCTTTCAGTAGTCGTATCTCTTACTCCGTGCAGAACTTTAGGGAAGATCTTGAGCCAAACCATCTTGAGGACAGCGAGATGACTCCAAGGTCTGTCTTGATGAAGACAAAGTGAGTTGAAGCTACTCACCGGCGGTGTGAGACAACCTCTGTGCAGTCGCTGCCTCAATCAGTTCGATTTCTTTAGTCTCAACTTAAAGCGGAAAGGCTTGCTTCAGCTCAGCTCCGACTTGAAGTCAAAGATGCAATGAAGATGTCAGAGGACTGCCGTGTGCACCATCATGCCTTAAATCTAGTGTTGATGCATCTATCGTTGACACAACTGAGGTCTACTCAGCTTCTTCAGCTGCTTGCGGGGCCCGAACTTGCCAGGCCTAGTGCCTTCTAAAGTGCTCTTAGTTTTGTATATTCTTTTGTCGGCGCATTTATTTGCACTGGTGGCGAACTTTGATGCCCAGTGGATGTAATATGTGCTAGCCGTGATAGCCTAGCGTAAGTTGCTTGCTTATTTGTTTCCTTGTTGTCTTGTTTATTTGTTTGCTTGTAGTCATTGCAGTTCTTTTTCCGTGGTTTGCTAGTGGCTACAATAACCTATTTTTTAAAACTAGGCTACAATAACCATGGGCTAATATTTACTGTAGTGACACTGGGCCTCCTCTGGGCCGTAGAAACAGTGGGCCTTCTACGGGCCGTAGAAACAATGGGCCTTCTACGGGCCGTAGAAACAATGGACCTTCTATGGGCTGTATCATCAATGGGCCTTATACGGGCAGTATGATAACATGGGCCAATAACAGGCCGCATTATGGCCGTAAACGGGCTAGAGTTGGAATCGTTCGTTCATGGGCCGACCATAACAGGCCATCGTTAATAGGCCGTATTTCATGACGCTATGAAAACGGCCCAACTTATTAACGGACCACAAACGGGCCGACTGTAACCACAGGTTGAATTTGGCCCACAAGCAGAAAATGACAGTAACGGGCCGTAAGTAAACGAATGCTGGAAATGAGCCCAAGAATAAATGGGCTCCGAGAAGGCCGAAAGATAACATGGGCTGGAAATGGCCAAACGGAATAACTGGCCGTTAATGGGTATAAAGTAATACACTGTTCATTACGGGCCAGTTTCACCATGGGCCGTTAATGGGTGTAAAGTGATACACTGTTCATTACGGGCCAATTTCACCACGGGCCGTTAATAGGCCAAGAGTTACATAGGGCCTCATATGGGCTGAAGACGCGTCATGGGCCATACATGGGCGAGAAGTGAAAACGAAATTTGGAATCATATTGGGTGGCCCAGATGACACTACTGGGCCTAATTGGGATAGGGCATAACGGGCCTTGGGTTAGTTGGCTGTAAATGGGCTATATGCGAACAAGCCGTTAACAGGCTTTCCATGGGCCGGGCCACCACCTTTTGACCAAGTCAAACGGGCCGGCCTTTTCATAGAATGGGCCTCTGTTGGGCCGTGCCACGTGTCGACGTATCATAGGCGCCTTCTGTCCAATGAGTGGATGACATCTATCCCAACGATGAGCCGACACGTGTTTCCTCCAGCCAATGATGATTTTACACGTGGAAAATCCCCATTGGTCAGGGCTGTTAACGGGTTATCGGATCCAAAACCCGACCCGATAGCTTAACGGCGTTCCATTACGGTGGATGCCATGTGTTAGTCACCCTTGAAGAAAGCACTTCTGTGACGCGGGATTTATCGTCAAGGAAGTGGACACTTCCGGCCAGGGCTCTCCTGATAAAGAGAGAGACTTTAGTGAATTCAGAATGTCGCCGAAGGGCGAGTGCTGAAAGATGTCCACGGCGGTGAACTCCATGATCGGCGCCCAATCGGGTTTGATTTGCAGGGGCACGGAAGGTTCGGAGTCCGGAGGGGAGTCCAGCACCTTGGAGTGACACGCTTTGCAAAGGACAAGGCTGATGTTCGGCTCGATCACCGTAGAGATTGCAGCCCCCGAGGCGGTGTCCAGCCACCCGTCCTTGATTGGCGCAGTCGGCTCCGAGCTGAGGGTCGAAGCGGACACGAGTGCGGCCTCTAGGGCACTGTTCAGCGGCAGAGCTAGATCATGCCCATCATATGATCTGTGGCGCTTCGGCCGTGGCTCGAACCCGTCGAAGATCAAGTCTCTGCGGACGTCGGCCGTGTAGTTCAAACTTCCAAATCTGACTCGATGGCGGGCGTAGCTTTCGATCTGCTCCAGATGGCCAAACGAATTGGCCCGCAGTGCAAAGCCGCCGAATACGAAGATCTGTCCGGGGAGAAAGTCTCACCCTGGACCGCATCATTGTTGATGATAGAAGGAGCCATCGGGCCTAAAGAAGACGACACAGAGGAACTCTCAATGAAAGCACCAATGTCGGTGTCAAAACCGGCGGATCTCGGGTAGGGGGTCCCGAACTGTGCGTCTAGGCGGATGGTAACAGGAGACAAGGGACACGATGCTTTTACCCAGGTTCGGGCCCTCTCGATGGAGGTAAAACCCTACTCCTGCTTGATTAATATTGATGATATGGGTAGTACAAGAGTAGATCTACCACGAGATCAGAGAGGCTAAACCCTAGAAGCTAGCCTATGGTATGATAGTTGTTCGTCCTACGGACTAAAACCCTCCGGTTTATATACACCGGAGGGGGTTAGGGTTACATAGAGTCGGTTACAAATGGGAGGAGATCTACATATCCGTATCGCCAAGCTTGCCTTCCACGCCAAGGAAAGTCCCATCCGGACACGGGACGAAGTCTCCAATCTTGTATCTTCATAGTCCAGGAGTCCGGCCAAAGGTTATAGTCCGGCCATCCGGACACCCCCTAATCCAGGACTCCCTCAGTAGCCCCTGAACCAGGCTTCAATGACAACGAGTCCGGCGCGCGGATTGTCTTCGGCATTGCAAGGCAGGTTCCTCCTCCGAATACTTCATAGAAGATTTTGAACACAAGGATAGTGTCCGGCTCTGCAAAAATAAGTTCCACATACCACCGTAGAGAGAATAATATTTACACAAATCCAATCTGTGACATATTCCATGGCGTGACATCACACCACGGCCAAGCCTTTATTTGAATCGTTTTCTTGTCCCACCTCGGCAAGCACTTAGCGAGGCAGTTTCCTTGGCACGTCTTGTCGAAGCAGAGATCGTGTCCCCTTATTTCGGGATTCTCATCAATACAGGCGTGGGTAACCCGACCGTGCCATTAATTTACGGCGCTTGGGAGATAAGCGAGTTTTACCAGGCTGGTGGGGGCACATAGTTTCGCCCGCCCATATAAGGGGATAAGGATCCACCTTTTCCATCTACGCCTTCTTCCTCCTTTGCTTATCCATTTTCACAAGACTCGAGCTCCAGCGCCCAAGTCCGCACATCCCACCTCAACCTTCTCCAGCAATGTCCGGAGCGGGAGGCAAGTGGATGGTCTCCTCCGTCATGGAGGGACACATCAAGAAGCTGAGGGAGGCCGGATACTTGTCTAACGACATCGCACACCTGCTCCCAGACAAGGGGCAGCTCATCCCCACCCCCAGGCCCCATGAGAGGGTGGTGTTCCTCACCCATTTCCTCCATAGACTAGGTTTCCCACTTCACCCATTTGTCCGGGGGCTCATGTTCTACTACGGCCTGGATTTCCACGATCTGGCCCCGAACTTCGTCCTCAACATCTCGGCGTTTATCGTCATGTGCGAGGCTTTCCTCCGCATCAAGCCCCACTTCGGCTTATGGCTGAAGACCTTCAATGTCAAGCCGAAGGTAGTGGGCGGCCAGCAAGCGGAGTGCGGAGGCGCCATGGTGGGCAAGATTCCCAACGTTACATGGCTCGAGGGCTCCTTCGTGGAGACCATAAAGGGGTGGCAATCGGGGTGGTTCTATGTCACCGAGCCGCGTGACCCTGAATGGGCAGAGGCCCCCGAATTCCGATCTGGCATCCCCACACGGCTCACCTCCTGGAAAGAGAAGGGCCTGTCGTGGGGTAATTCAGAAGAGCGGACCGGACTACAAACTTGCGTCTAAAACCTGGTGGACAAAAAGGTTAAACTCGTCAACGTAGTCTAGGTCATGCTCATCCGCCGGATCCTCCCGTGTCAACGATGGGTTTTTAACTTATGGGAGTTCAACCCTGCCCAGCACCAAACTCTAACCAGGCTCCTTGACACAACGCACGAGGATGCCTGGAAGGTGCTATTCAAGGGCGCCGTGGTTCCCCCTCCCATCACCGAGGATCGCGGATTCCGCGCGAAGCGCCAAGCCAGCACAGTAAGCTTATTTTACCCTTTACGGGATACTTGTTTTTCATAGTTTGACTCTATGCGGGATCTAAGCTCCCGTTCCTTTGTGACAGAATGGCAGAAGAAGACCGGACAGATCGATTGTCGGCTCCTTTGCCCGAAGACCCAGCCGGACGCCCGCTTGACGGGCTCTTGGTTCAGACCTTACGTGGTGCCGGAGAAGAAGGCCACGGGAACTCGAAAGAGTTCCCGGCGCCCGGTGGTGTCGGATTCATCGTCCGATGACTCCGAGGAGCACTCATCCCATGAAGACGAGGAGGAGGAAGAAGAGGCCTCTCCCCCTCCAGCGGGGGGAGGAATGAAAAGGAAGGCCGCCCCAACTGGGGGGGGGGGGGCGGAGGGTGCAATAAGGGAAGGACCCTTCCTCCGGACTACTCCACCAACGCCGACGATGGCGAAGAGGAGTGGCCATCCAGGGCCAAGCCCCTGGCAAAATCGTAAGTATCCGGATAGCAGAATAACTCATGGCGTTCCTCTGTTGCATAGTATCTTCAGACGCCGAATATAATCATGCAGTCCGCCCAAGGCCGGGCTCGACGCTTCGTCGAGCGACTCCCTGGGTTCGTCGGATGTGAATAGCAGTTCACTTCCGGCCTCCTCCTCCCCTCGCTCAGCGGATGATGCCGAGGTGGAGTCCCAAAAGGGTCCAAGCCAGGAGGAGGTGGTCCTGGAGGCGCGGCAAGGCGACCTCCCCGACTCCAGGCGCAAAGGGGATAAGACCCCCAAGGGCTCCAAGTCCGGCCCTGGGCCAGACACCGCACCGGAACCTTCAACGGTTCCAGAATCCGGCAGGCGGCCCCCTAGTAAGAAGGGCAAGCCTACGACACCGGTGACCACCGTCCAACCGGGGGCACCGGATAATTTGCTGGAGGTGCTTAACGGCGCCTCCATCGACGAGGAGCACCGCACTATTATGAGTGTGGTGATCCAGAAGGTTCAGTCCGCCAAGAGCGGGCTAATCGAAGCTCGTGCCAGCCTTCTAACAAGCTTTGAGGTATGTATTTAAGATATGTAAAAATATTACCACATAGACAGTAGCCCCTGATGCTCAGTTTGGTGTTCGGAAAGAAAAGCCGAACTGAGGATCAAAAAGATATACGCAGGAGTCTAACATAAGTATGTCAATATGGGAATGCAGGTTGCGCTGCTGACCTCTGCCGCACTGACTGCGGAGGTCGATGCATTGAAGCAGAGCCTCGAGCGGTCCGAGAACGAGCTCGGCCTTGCCAAGAAGCAGCTCGAGGACAAGGAAGGTAAGTAATACCTTATTTAAGTATATATAAAAAAGATGTGGTTGCAAAAAATGACAGGACCAACGTGAGTATGACAGGGGCCACAACCGAGGTGGCGACCCTGAAGGAAGCATTATCCAAGGCCGAAGACAAGGCGGCCGTGGAGCGCACTGAGCGAGAGAAGCAGGAGGCGCAGGTGGCAGAGGTGCAGCAAGAGCTCCAGGCTCTCGTGGAAAAACACGAGAGTTTGGAGCTTGACTCAAAGACTCGAGAGTCCGAGCTCGCCTTGGCCCTTGAGAGCGCCAAATCTGCCAAGGCCGAAGCCCAAAAAGCCCTCTAGGAAATTGAGGCGATGAAGAAGATAGCGGCGGGTAAGGCGTTCTTTATGCAAAGCAAGCACGTGAAAGTGAATTACTTGTTACTTACCCGAGTCCGGAGCTCTCCAGGAGCATTCGCAGATCTTCCCCGGAGTGTGTCCGACGCTGCCGCATTCTACCGAGCCGAAGAGGGGAGCTCGACGGAGAAGGTGTTCTGGTCTCAGTATGTTGAGGCCGGACACCCGGTGCCCTTGAGCGACCAGCAGAAGCAGGTGGTCGAGCTCCATAAGGTGGCCGAACAGGCCATGACGGGTCTCATAGTCCGGCTGTGGCATGGGGAAGCCATGCCTGGGAGCTATGCCGGGCTGGTGAGGTGGCTGGTGGATGCATGTCCATGGCTTGAAGTCATCAAGCGCTCCGTATGCATCGAAGGTGCACGTAGGGCCCTTGCCCGTGCTAAAGTGCACTGGGGCAAGATGGACGCTGAGAAGCTTGTGACGGATGGACCACCGCCAGGCAAGGAGCATCGCAAGCCCGAGATGTATTATGAGGGCGTCCTGAAGGGTGCCCGCCTTATAGCGGATGAATGCTCCAAAGATGTAATTCTTGAGTAAACTCGCATTTGTGATCCTGTACGCTGAAAACATGTTCATATGCGCTTAAGCAACACTTTTGAATTTAAAATATTACCTTCAGGCGGTCAGATATTAAATTTGAGAGATGGCGAGTCATCGGCTCATCCCCCATGTCATGAGTCTTTGGGGTGTTCGCGATAAACTTGAGCGCTCTTTTTCCCATTCTTGGGTCCTTCGAGGGAGGCGCTCAACACAACGAACAAGGCAATCGGACTATAATACTTGAACACTCTCACTTAGCCATAGAATTCTATAATTTTAAATTTCGGCGAAGCCCCTAGTATTCGGAAGACCGAGTTCGGGGCACTATCCACGCCTAGGCCGGACAAAGCTGACTCCTCGCTCTAAGTGGCATAAGTCTTTAGGGACTCGAAAACCTCTCGAACAGCGACCAGCTCTCGCCCTATCATGACGGTCAGTTTTAGCTTTCTCCATTGAGGTGCTTAGCCCAACTCAACCGGGGCACAATCGCAGTGGTTCTCCCAGCGCTACCTTAGCCGATATAACGGAACGTAAGGTACCAAAACATGGGAGCCGGGCAAACCCAACTATTGTCCCAAGACATGATTCAGAGCCGATGCATATAATGCTATAAGTTCGGGGTGCCGCACTTGTGAAAGTGTTCGGACTTATCACACCGTATGTTGGGGTACTTAAACCCCTGGTGTATTTGGCCGTACCAAAGTGTACGGGTGCAACATGTCATTAATGAACATATATATATATATATATATATATATATATATATATATATATATATATATAAGGGAATGCAATAATAGACAAAAGCTATGCATTGTTTATTTGAAAAGGCTGCGGTAAAAGGGAACGATACAAATAGTGCGATAAGCAAGAGATGGGACTATTTGACATGTCCCCCTCCAGGGGCGAGCTGCGGGATGATATGTGAAACAAGTATACTGCTCGTTATAGAGACCACCTAGACACTCGACGTAGCTTTCTGCCTCCCTGGCTGTTGCATCGTGTGTTCAGCAATTGTACTGCCGGACAGGCCTTCCGTAGAGTGGAGTCCTGAAAGTAAGAAAAAGAATGACCAAATCGGGAGCCCCTAGTGCGGTTGAGCCGCATTTTGGGCATGCCGTGGTCGTGCCCCTCCCCCTATGCCCATGGTATTTCCAGAGCGTAGTTATGTACGGCTAGTACTGGTTTCGCAATTTCGCGAGGGCTGGGGTTGGGGCCGCATTGCTACGCTTGCTCGGAACATGCCAGGCGGTCTTGTTGTAGGTTACTCCGGGTGCGCTTGACGGTGTCCGGACGTTTAATAGCCGGACTGGAGAATTGCCTTGAGGGGCTGCTTTGTACTTCCGCCGCGAGGGCCGCCGTATGCTCCTCCGTTCGGAGAGAGCGTTCAGTGTTTCCATTGATCGTAATGACTCCTCGAGGGCCTGGCATCTTGAGCTTGAGGTATGCGTAGTGCGGCACCACATTGAACTTTGCAAATGCGGTTCGTCTAAGCAGTGCGTGATAGCCACCGCGGAACGGGACTATGTCGAAGATTAACTCCTCGCTTCGGAAATTATTCGGGGATCTGAAGATCACCTCAAGTGTAACCGAGCCTGTACAGTTGGCCTCTACACCTGGTATGACGCCTTTAAAGGTCGTCTTTGTGGGTTTAATCCTTGAGGGATCTATGCCCATTTTTCGTGACCGTATCACGATAAAGCAGGTTCAGGCTGCTGCCGCCATCCATAAGGACTCTAGTGAGGTGAAATCCGTCAATGATTGGGTCTAGAACCAATGCAGTGAATCCGCCATGGCGGATGCTAGTGGGGTGGTCCCTTCGATCAAAAGTGATCGGGCAGGAGGACCATGGGTTGACCTTTGGGGCGACTGGCTCCAACGCATATACGTCCCTAAGTGCACGCTTCTGCTCCCTTTTGGGGATGTGGGTTGCGTATATCATGTTCACCGTCCGCACTTGTGGGGGGAAGCCCTTCTGTCCCCTATTGTTTGGCGGCCGGGACTCCTCCTCGTCATTGCTATGCAGCCCCTTGTCTCTGTTTTCGGCACTTAACTTGCCTGCCTGCTTGAACACCCAACAGTCCCTGTTGGAGTGATTGGCTGGTTTTTCGGGGGTACCGTGTATCTGGCACGAGCGATCGAGTATTCGGTCCAAACTGGACGGGCCCGGAGTATTTCTTTTAAATGGCTTTTTCACGACCGGGTTTAGAGCCTCTGAATCCGGCATTAATCGCCGTATCCTCGGCATTGTCGCCGTTAATCGCGGGCGCTTGTGCTTGTTGGCGACGCGACCCGCCATTGCTGTCCTTGGTATCCAAATTACCGTGGCTCTTGGTCATGTTATTACTACGAGCTAGCCAGCTGTCTTCTCCAGCATAAAAGCGGGTCATGAGTGTTGTGAGGGCTGCCATGGATTTCGGCTTTTCCTGTCCTAGGTGCCGGGCAAGCCACTAAATCACGGATGTTATGTTTGAAGGCTGCAAGGGCCTCTGCGTCCGGACAATCGACTTTTTGTTTTTCTTGGTTAGGAACCGTGTCCGTAATTGTCCGGCCGATTCCTCCGCTGCTGAATTATGTGGCTTAGGTCATCGGCGTCTAGTGGTCGCACATAGGTGCCCTGGAAATTGTCGAGGAATGTGGCTTCCAGGTCCTCCCAACAACCAATTGATTCTGCTGGCAAGCTGTTAAGCCAATGCCGAGCTGGTCATTTAAGCTTGAGTGGGAGGTATTTGATGGCATGTAGATCATCACCGCGGGCCATGTGGATATGAAGGAGATGATCCTCGATCCATACCACAGTATCTGTTGTGCCATCGTATGATTCGATGTTTACGGGTTTGAAACCCTCGGGGATTTGATGATCCATTACTTCATCTGTGAAGCATAGTGGGTGTGCGGCGCCTCTGTACTGGGCTATATCATGACGTAGCTCAAACGAGCTTTGTCTACTTTGTTCGGCCCGGCCGGATTTACCATATCCGGCATGACGGTTATCGTCACATGTCGTGGGGTGCCCACGTGATCCATAGATCGATCTTGTTTGCCTTGCCTTGTCCTCCAATATATCTCGCAGGTCTGGCGCATTTCCCCGTGCCTTGGTATTCTTTGAGCGACACCGGGGTGCGGCTTGAGTGGAGGGCCGAGAGGCCTCTCTGTCGCGGCCACGAGGTGGTCGGTCGGCCGCATCATGCGCTGGTGATGTAGGTCTAGGTGCTTCCTCCTCTAATCGGGGTAGCAGCCTGCGTTTTGTGTAGCTCCTGGAGAGGCGTTCGAGTTCGTACTCTTCGGCCGCAAGGACTTCAGTCCATCTGTTGGCTAGCAAGTCTTGGTCAGCTCTAAGCTGTTGCTGTTTTTTCTTGAGGCTCCTCGTCGTGGCCATAAGCCCGCGTTTGAAATGCTCTTGTTCGAAGGGATCCTCAGGCACGACAAATTAAATTGCGTCGCCGAGGCTTGCCTCGTCTTGAGGGAGGCATGTAATTATCATCCTCTACCTCTCTATCCGCCGCTCTCTCATGAGGGCTGGTTTCTCCATCCTCCTTATTTGAATCCTGCTGGAGGGGGTTGTCTTCGTCACTGTCCGGTGTTATTGTCTCCCGTGCCGGAATCACCGTTTTTGCTTTGGCGGGATTTAGAGCGGCGCCGCTGACGCCGGCGCTTAGGCTGCTTCTTGGAGGGGTCATCCTCCGTTGTTCCATCGTCGTTCACTTCTTTTGGGGTGTCCACCATGTATATGTCATACGACGAGGTGGCCTTCCATTGCCCTGTAGGCACTGATTCTTGGTCGTCTCCTGCATCGGCGTCCATACCGTCGATGTCATCGGAGTCGAAGTCGAGCATGTCGGTTAAATCATCGACAGTGGCTACGAAGTGGGTGGTGGGTGGGCTTTGAATTTCTTCGTCGTCCGCATCCCAACCTTGCTGACCATAGTCCGCCAGGGCTCTCCTGATAAAGAGAGAGACTTTAGTGAATTCAGAATGTCGCCAAGGGCGAAAGTGCCGAAGATGTCCGCGGGCGGTGAACTCCATGATTGGCGCCCAATCGGGTTCGATTAAGCGAGGGCACGGAAGGTTGGAGTCCGGAGGAGTCCGGCACCTTGGAGTCACAAGCTTTGCAAAGGACAAGGCTGGTGTTCGCTCGATCGCCGTAGAGATTGCAGCCCCGAGGCGGTGTCCAGCCACTCGCCCTTGATTGGCCTTGATCGGCTCCGAGCCGAGGGTCGGAGCGGACACGGGTGCGACCTCTAGGGCACCGCTCGGCGGCAGAGCTAGATCATGCCCATCGTAACAAAGGCGTGGCGCTTCGGCCGTGGCTCGAACCCGTCGAAGATCAAGTCTCCGCGACGCTACCGTGTAGTTCAAACTTCCAAATCTGACTGATGGCTGTGGGGCGTAGCTTTGATTCGCTCGGATGGCCAAGCTTAATTGCCCGCAGTGCAAAGCCGCCGAATACGAAGATCTGTCCGGGGAGAAAGTCTCACCCTGGACCGCATCATTGTTGATGATCGAAGGAGCCATCGGGCCTAAAGACGACGACACAGAGGAACTCTCAATGAAAGCACCAATGTCGGTGTCAAAACCGGCGGATCTCGGGTAGGGGGTCCCGAATTGTGCGTCTAGGCGGATGGTAACAGGAGACAAGGGACACGATGTTTTTACCCAGGTTCGGGCCCTCTCGATGGAGGTAAAACCCTACTCCTGCTTGATTAATATTGATGATATGGGTAGTGCAAGAGTAGATCTACCACGAGATCGTAGAGGCTAAACCCTAGAAGCTAGCCTATGGTATGATAGTTGTTCGTCCTACGGACTAAAACCCTCCGGTTTATATAGACACTGGAGGGGGTTAGGGTTACATAGAGTCGGTTACAAATGGGAGGAGATCTACATATCCGTATCGCCAAGCTTGCCTTCCACGCCAAGGAAAGTCCCATCCGGACACGAGACGAAGTCTTCAATCTTGTATCTTCATAGTCCAGGAGTCCGGCCAAAGGTTATAGTCCGGCCATCCAGACACCCCCTAATCCAGGACTCCCTCAGTTACCTTGTCCCTTGTCTTACCAACAAGAGGTTTTGTGACTCCTTGAACTAGTGCAAGATGTGGAAGTTGATTGCACTTGTTCTTGCCAAAATGATATGAGTGAAATATGTTGGCGGAGTCACCCTCAAGAACTCTCTAGTTCTTCTTCTTCGGGATCCACATCATCTTGATGGGAATCCTTGGAGTTGTAGTCTTACTTGATGAAGTAGAAATTGATGTAGTCTTGGGAACCCACTTGACCAAAGCCTTAGGAGCTTCTTCAAATGCATCAATCTCCTCTTGAAGCTTGTCCTTGCCTTTTTGCTTGTGATCTTGTGGTGCAAGATCATCTTGAGCTTGTGTCCCTTTGAAAGAAGTAGGATCATACTTCTCCTGTTGAGGAACAAACTTCGTCTTGGGGTATTGATCTTCTTCCCACTCAACTCCATTTGCATTGAACTTTTGTTCAAAACCAACACCTTGGTTATTCCGGTGCCTTCCTTGCTTGCGTACAATTTCCTCGAATTGCTTACTCCCGGCAAGGCTCTTGTAAACACCTTTCTCTATAATTCCCTTCAATAAGCTATTTTCTTGCTCAAGTGTAACTTGGCTAAGAGAATCATTAGTGGAATCAAGAGAATGCTAGAAGCAACAACATTGGATTTAGCATGATTATTGTTACTACTAGAGGAAGAATCTTTCTTGTTCTTGTTACTAGACTTGACTTGAGGCATGTAAGTGGATAAGAGTAAATGCTTGGCAATGTAAGAAGAAATTTTCTTGCGAAGATCATCATTGATTGCCTTTAAGAACTCATGCTCTTGCTCAAGGTTGAGATTTTCAAAACGTAATTTCTCATGAGTCCTTAAAAGTTCTCGATGATCTTCTAAGATAGTTTCTTGAGCTAACTTAAGAGTGTTTAGTTCTTTAGTAAGAGACTCTATCTTCTCCTTATCATTGTCATTCGTTTTATCTTGATTATCATGATTAATTGACGTTTCATCATTGTATTCATCACTAGAGTTGTCAACAAGTAAATCATCATCACCTAGCAAGTCATCTTCATCACTATTGAAATCAACATACTCGGGGTGTGATACCTTTGGGCCTTTATCCATGAATCATCTTCCAAGCCCTTCATTTGGTGAATCAAATATGTCGTAGGAGTTGGTTGACACAAGTGTTAGACCGGCAACACCTTCATATTGAGTATATTCGGAGTCGGAGTGATAGCTTCTCTCAGAGTGATTGTCGGAGTCGGAGCCGGATACCCATTCACCAACATGAGCTTGATGTCTTCGTTTTGTGTAGATCCTTGACGACTTGTCCTTTCTTTCCGAATCCTTGCTTCTCCGTGAGGGTCTTCGTTCATAACGATCATCTCTACTCCTTCTCTCTCTTGGTGGTGATTCTTCTCTTCTACTTCTCCTTTTGGGAGAATCTTCTCTTCTTTTGTAGGGGGCCGTACACTCATTTGAATAGTGTCCAGGTATTCCACAATTGTAGCAATTACACTCTCGACTAGAAGATCTTTTGTCACTGTAGGACCTTGACTTGGAGCTTCTCTCTTTGCTTCTACTCTTGTAGAATTTGTTGAAGTTCTTCACCATTAGGCTCAATTCTTTATTGAAGGTTTGTTTCTTGATGATGTGGGGGCTCCACATGAGGCTTTGTAAGCACCACTTGACTTGTTGTGAAGTTCCTCCTTATCCTTGAGTGACATCTCATGAGCAACAATTCTTCCAATGACTTCCGTTGGCTTGAGATCTTTGTAATTTGGCATCATTTGGATCAATGTGCACACGGTATCATATTTTCCGTCCAAAGCTCTTAGGATCTTCTTGATGATGAATTTGTCGATCATCTCTTCACTTCCTAAGCCGACAATCTCATTTGTGATAAGAGCAAGCATAGAGTACATTTCAGCGACACCTTCACCTTCCTTCATTTTGAACTTGTCAAGCTGACTTTGAAGCACATCCAACTTGGATTCCTTGACGGAGTCGGTACCTTCATGCATATCAATCAAAGTATCCCAAATTTCCTTTGCATTCTCAAGACGGCTAATTTTGTTGAATTCTTCGAGGCACAATCCGTTGAAGAGGATATCACAAGCTTGAGCATTGTATTGCAGCATCTTCAACTCTTCCGCGGTAGCTTCACGGTTCGGTTCTCTCCCATCAAAGAATTCACCTTGCAAGCCAATACACACAATAGCCCAAATGGCGGGGTTATGTCCAAGAATATGCATTTTCATCTTATGCTTCCAACTAGCAAAATTAGTACCATCAAAGTAAGGACCTCTACGGTGATAATTTCCCTCGCTAGACGTCATACTCTCCTAGGTTGTGAAACCAAGGCTATGACCACCAAAAGCTATGGAAATCAAAGCAAATAGAGACAAAAACTCTGATACCACTTGTAGGATCGAGAGTATGTCTAGAGGGGGGGGGTGATTAGACTACTTGACCAAATAAAAATCTAGCCTTTTCCCAATTTTAGTTATTGGTAGATTTTAGCAACTTTAGAACAAGTCAAGCAATCTTAACACAATTCAAGCAAGCATGTAAAGAGTATATGAGCAGCGGAAAGTAAAGCATGCAACTTGCAAGAATGTAAAGGGAAGGGTTTGGAGGATTCAAACGCAAATAGAGACACGGATGTTTTTGTCGTGGTTCCGATAGGTGGTGCTATCGTACATCCACGTTGATGGAGACTTCAACCCACGAAGGGTAACGGTTGCGCGAGTCCACGGAGGGCTCCACCCACGAAGAGTCCACGAAGAAGCAACCTTGTCTATCCCACCATGGCCGTCGCCCACGAAGGACTTGCCTCACTAGCGGTAGATCTTCACGAAGTAGGCGATCTCCTTGCCCTTACAAACTCCTTGGTTCAACTCCACAATCTTGTCGGAGGCTCCCAAGTGACACCTAGCCAATCTAGGAGACACCACTCTCCAAGAAGTAACAAATGGTGTGTTGATGATGAACTCCTTGCTCTTGTGCTTCAAATGATAGTCTCCCCAAGACTCAACTCTCTCTCACCCGATTTGGATTTGGTGGGAAGAAGATTTGAGTGGAAAGCAACTTGGGGAAGGCTAGAGATCAAGATTCATATGGTAGGAATGGAATATCTTGGCCTCAACACAAGTGTAGGTGGTTCTCTCTCAGAAAATGTGTATTAGAAGTGTAGGTTCGTTCTGATGGCTCTCCCCACGAATGAAGAGTAGGTGGAGGGGTATATATAGCCTCCACACAAAATCTAACCGTTACACACAACTTACCAATCTCGGTGGGACCAAATTGAAAAACTCGGTCGGACCGATTCAGCAAATCTAGTGACCGTTAGGATTTTTGGTGGGACCAACATGCAACTCGGTAGGACCGATATGGTTAGGGTTAGAGCATAACGTAATCTCGGTAAGACCGATTACACAAACTCGGTGAGACCGATTTTGGTAATAAGCTAACCAGAGAGTTGGTCAGGTAAACTCGGTGGGACCAATTCGCTCATTTCGGTGAGACCGAAATGTTACAAAAGGGAAACAGAGAGTTTACATTGCTATCTCGGTGGGACTGATCGCTCATCTCGGTAGGACCGAAACGTTACGAAGGGAAACATAGAGATTACAATCCCATCTCGGTGAGACCGAGATCCCTATCGGTGAGACCGACGGTTTCCTAGGGTTTGTGGCAATGGCTATGACATCTGAACTCGGTGGCGCGGATGGAAAGAATCGGTAGGGCCGAGTTTGACTTTTGGTTTAGGTCATATGTGGATGTGAGAAAGTAGTTGAGGGCTTTGGAGCATATCACTAAGCATTTTGAGCAAGTAAGCCATTAAGCAACACCTCATCACTCCTTGATAGTATTGGCTTTTCCTATAGACTCAATGTGATCTTGGATCACTAAAATAGAAAATGTAGAGTCTTGAGCTTGAGCCAATCCCTTTGTCCTTAGCATTTTGAGGGGTCCACTTTTCTCATCCATGCCATGCCAATCATTGAGCTTTCCTGAAATATTAGTCTTGAAATAGTGTTAGCTCAATGAACTATATGTTGTTAGGAATTACCAAAACCACCTAGGGATAGTTGCACTTTCAAAATCCTCATCGCGCATGAGATCATTTTCAGACTGGATGGGGCAGCGGAAAACCACATTCTTACGGATCATGAGCATGGGCTACGGAAAGTGCTTAAGAGGAAGCTACTAGGTTTAAGCTTGCTGGAAAGAACAATCGTCCGAGAACGATCCCGCATGCTCAAACTCAAGGAGGGGGACACCAACACCAAGTTATTTCATCGGCACGCATGTCATAGGCAACACAAAAATGCCATCCTCACCTTGCGGCATAATGAGGAGGTCGTCACAGGCCAAGACAACATTGCGAGAGTGGTTGACGCACACTATGCTAGCACCTTTGGGTCGCCCCATCAGTGGACACATACGATTGACTTGGATCAGCTAAACCTCTGTAGGATCAAAAGTATGTCTAGAGGGGGGGGGGGGTGATTAGACTACTTGACCAATTAAAAACTTATCCTTTTCCCAATTTTAGTCTTTGGCAGATTTTAGCTATCTTAGCATAAGTCAAGCAATCTTAACACAATTCAAGCAAGCATGCAAAGAGTATATGAGCAGGGGAAAGTAAAGCATGCAACTTGCAAGAATGTAAAGGGAAGGGTTTGGAGAATTCAAACGCAATTGGAGACACGGATGTTTTTGTCGTGGTTCCGATAGGTGGTGCTATCGTACATCCACGTTGATGGAGACTTCAACCCACGAAGGGTAACGGTTCTTGCTGAGTCCACGGAGGGCTCCACCCACGAAGGGTCCACGAAGAAGCAACCTTGTCTATCCCACCATGGCCGTCGCCCACGAAGGACTTGCCTCACTAGCGGTAGATCTTCACGAAGTAGGCGATCTCCTTGCCCTTACAAACTCCTTGGTTCAACTCCACAATCTTGTCTGAGGCTCCCAAGTGACACCTAGCCAATCTAGGAGACACCACTCTCCAAGAAGTAACAAATGGTGTGTTGATGATGAACTCCTTGCTGTTGTGCTTCAAATGATAGTCTCCCCAACACTCAACTCTCTCTCACAGGATTTGGATTTGGTGGAAAGAAGATTTGAGTGGAAAGCAACTTGGGTAAGGCTAGAGATCAGGATTCATATGGTAGGAATGGAATATCTTGGCCTCAACAGGTGAGTAGGTGGTTCCTTCTCAGAAACAGCAAGTTGGAAGTGTAGGTTTGTTCTGATGGATCTCTCCACAAATGAAGAGGAGGTGGAGGGGTATATATAGCCTCCACAAAAAATCCAACCGTTACTCACAACTTGCCAAACTCGATGGGACCCAATTGATAAACTCGGTCGAACCGATTCAGAAAATCTAGTGACCATTAGGATTTTCGGTGGGACCGACATGCAACTCGGTAGGACCGATGTGGTTAGGGTTAGGGCATAACGTAATCTCAGTGAGACCGATTACACAAACTCGGTGAGACCGATTTTGGTAATAAGCTAACCAGAGAGTTGGTCAGGTAAACTCAGTGGGACCAATTCGCTCTTTTCGATGAGACCGAAATGTTACGAAAGGGAAACAGAAAGTTTACATTGCAATCTCGGTGGGACCGATCGCTCATCTCGGTAGGACCAAAATGTTACGAAGGGAAACAGAGAGATTACAATCCCATCTCGGTGAGACCGAGATCCCTATCGGTGAAACCGATTTGCCTAGGGTTTGTGGCAGTGGCTATGACATCTGAACTCGGTGGCGCCGGGTAGAAATATTTGGTAGGGCCGAGTTTGACTTTGGGTTTAAGTCATATGTGGATATGAGAAAGTAGCTGAGGGTTTTGGAGCATATCACTAAGCACTGTAGAGCAAGAAACTCATTAAACAACACCTCATCCCTCCTTGATAGTATTGGCTTTTCCTATAGACTCAATGTGATCTTGGATCACTAAAATATAAAATGTAGAGTCTTGAGCTTTTTAGCTTGAGCCAATCCTTTTATCCTTAGCAGTTTGAGGGATCCACTTTTCTCATCCATGCCATGCCATCCATTGAGCTTTTCCTGAAATATTCATCTTGGAATGATGTTAGCTCAGTGAGCTATATGTTGTTAGGAATTACCAAAACCACCTAGGGATAGTTGCACTTTCAACCTCCCATCCAGGGACATGGCAAATTTGGAGACGCCATTCTTGCCAGAAGAAGTGGAAAAAATCATCAAGTCCATGCCGTTGGACAAAGCACCGGGCCCCGATGGTTTCACTGGGAGGTTCTACGCCACTTGTTGGCAGATCATCAAGGTGGATTTCATGCATGCTTTGGAGCAGTTTTTCCGTGGAGACATGCGAGGCTTGGCGGCCATAAACCGGGCAGTGGTAACTCTTTTACCAAAGAAAGAGGGTGCAGTTGATCTTAAGGATTTCAGGCCAGTCAGTCTAGTTCATGGGGCCATCAAGATCTTCGACTAAATACTGGCGACAAGGCTTGTGGACGAGCTGCCGTTCTTGGTGGGTAACCATCAAAGTGCCTTTGTGCGGGGCCGGACTTTGCATGACAACTTCATGCTCGTTCAGTGCACAGCAAGAAGACTACATGCGCTCAAAAACCCAACGGTCCTACTCAAACTCGATATATCCAAGGTGAGGGAGTCCTGGATTAGGGGGTGTCCGGATAGCCGGACTATGACCTTTGGCCGGACTCCTGGACTATGAAGATACAAGATTGAAGACTTCGTCCCTTGTCCGGATGGGACTTTCCTTGGCGTGGAAGGCAAGCTTGGCGTCACGGATATGTAGATCTCCTACCATTGTAACCGACTACGGTAACCCTAACCCTCTTCGGTGCCTATATAAACCGGAGGGTTTTAGTCCGTAGGGATCTAACAACAATCATCCCATAGGCTAGCTTCTAGGGTTTAGCCTCTCTGATCTCGTGGTAGATCTACTCTTGTACTACCCATATCATCAATATTAATCAAGAAGTAGTAGGGTTTTACCTCCATCGAGAGGGCCCGAACCTGGGTAAAAACATCGTGTCCCTTGTCTCCTCTTACCATCCGCCTAGATGCACAGTTCGGGACCCCCTACCCGAGATCCGCCGGTTTTGACACCACATTTGTGCTTTCATTGAGAGTTCCTCTGTGTCGTCATCTTTAGGCCCGATGGCTCCTCCGATCATCAACAACGATACGCTCCAGGGTGAGACTTTTCTCCCCGGACATATCTTCGTATTCGGGCGGCTTTGCACCGCAGCCACCCGCTGGCCATCTAGAGCACATTGAAAGCTACGCCCCTGGCCACCAGGTCAGATTTGGAAGTTTGAACTACACGACTGACGTCCGCAGAGACTTGATCTTCGACGGGTTCGGGTCACAGCCAAGCGCGCCAAGACCGTCCACGAGGGGCATGATCTAGCTCTGCCACGAACAGTGTCCCGGAGGCCGCAACTGTCCGCTCCGACCTTTAGCTCGAGCCGACCGTGGCCGATCGAGGACAGTGGCTGGACACCGCCTGGGGCGGCGATCTCTATGGCGATTGAGCCGCACACCTACCCGTCCTTCTTGGCTTCGTGACTCCAAGGTGCCGGACTCCTCTCCGGACTCCGAGCCCTCCGCGCCCCCGCCAATCGAATCCGGTCGGGCGCCGATCATGGAATTCACTGCCGCGGACATCTTTCAGCACTCTCCCTTTGGCGACATTCTGAATTCACTAAATTCTCTCTCTTTATCAGGAGAGCCCTGGCCGGATTATGGTCAGGAAGGTTGGGATGCGGACGACGAAGAAATTCAAAGCCCACCCACCACCCACTTCGTAGCCACTTCCGATGATTTAACCGACATGCTCGACTTCGACTCCGAAGACATCGACGGTATGGACGACGATGCAGGAGACGATTAAGAACCAGCGCCCACGTGGCACCGGAAGGCCAACTCGTCATACGACATATACATGGTGGACATCCCAAAAGATGGGAATGTCGATGGAACAGCGGAGGATGACCCTCCAAGAAACAGCCTAAGCGCCCGGCGTCGTGGCGCTGCTCTAAATCCCGCCACAGAAAAGCGGTGATTTCGCACGGAGACAATAACACCCCTGACGGTCAAGACAACCCCTCAAGCAGTGATTCAGCGCAGGAGGACGGAGAAGCCAGCCCTCATGAGAGAGCGTCAGAAAGAGAGGTAGAGGACGATAATTACATGCCTCCCTCCGAAGATGAGGCAAGCCTCGACGACGACGAATTCGTCATGCCCGAGGATCCTGTCGAACAAGAGCATTTCAAACGCAGGCTTATGGCCACGGAGCAGCCTCAAGAAAAAGCAGCAATAGCTTAGAGCTGACCAAGACTTGCAAGCTGACAGATGGACTGAAGTCCTTGCGGCCGAAGAGTATGAACTCGAGCGCTCCTCCAAGAGCTACCCAAAACACAGGCTGCTTCCCCGATTAGAGGAGGAAGCACCCAAACCTACATCACCAGCGCATGATACGGCTGACCGGCCACCTCGTGGTCATGACAGAGGCCTCTCAGCCCTCAACTCAAGTCATTGTTGGGGAACGTAGCAGAAATTCAAAATTTTCCTACGTGTCACCAAGATCTATCTATGGAGAAACTAGCAACGAGGGAAGGAGAGTGCATCTACATAACCTTGTAGATTGCTAAGCGAGGCGTTCAAGAGAACGTGGTTGAAGGAGTCGTACTGCCGTGATCCGAATCACCGGAGATCCTAGTGCCGAACGAACGGCACCTCCGCGTTCAACACACGTACAGCCCGGTGACGTCTCCCATGCCTTGATCCAGCAAGGAGAGACGGAGAGGTTGGGGAAGACTCCATCCAGCAGCAGCACGACGGTGTGGTGGTGATGGAGGAGCGTGGCAATCCTGCAGGGCTTCGCCAAGCACCGAGGGAGAGGAGGAGGACTTGGGAGAGGGGGAGGGCTGCGCCTGGGGCAAGGGTGCAGCTCCCATGCGTCTCCCCACTATATATAGGCTGGAGGGGGATTATTTCTTGCCCTCCAAGTCCATTGGGCGTTAGCAAGGTGGGAGGAAAGAAATCCCATCCTTTCCTTTCCCCATCGATTGTTATCCCCCTTTTTAGGGATCTTGATCTTATCCCTTAGGGATATGATCTTATTCCTTCTAAGGGGGATCTTGGTGCGCCTTTGACCAGGGTGTGGGGCCTTGCCCCCACTACTGCGTTCATGTGGGTCCCCCATGCAGGTGGGCCCCACTCCGGAACCTTCTAGAACCTTCCGGTACAATACCGAAAAATCCGAACATTTTCCGGTGGCCAAAATAGGACTTCCCATATATAAATCTTTACCTCCGGACCATTCCGGAACTCCTCGTGACGTCCGGATCTCATCCGGGACTCAAAACATTCGGTAACCACGTATATCTATTCCCTATAACCCTAGCGTCATCGAACCTTAAGTGTGTAGACCCTACGGGTTCGGGAACCATGCAGACATGACCGAGACGTTCTCCGGTCAATAACCAACAGCGGGATCTGGATACCCATATTGGCTCCCACATGTTCCACGATGATCTCATCGGATGAACCACGATGTCAAGGACTCAATCGATCCCGTATACAATTCCCTTTGTCTAACGGTATTGTACTTGCCCGAGATTCGATCGTCGGTATACCGATACCTTGTTCATTCTCGTTACCGGCAAGTCTCTTTACTCGTTCCGTAACACATCATCCCATGATCAACCCCTTGGTCACATTGTGCACATTATGATGATGTCCTACCGAGTGGGCCCAGAGATACCTCTCCATTTACACAGAGTGACAAATCCCAGTCTCGATTCATGCCAACCCAACAGACACTTTCGGAGATACCTGTAGTGCACCTTTATAGCCACCCAGTTACCTTGTGACGTTTGGTACACCCAAAGCATTCCTACGGTATCCGGGAGTTGCACAATCTCATGGTCTAAGGAAAAGATACTTGACATTAGAAAAGCTTTAGCATACGGACTACACGATCTTTGTGCTAGGCTTAGGATTGTCTTGTCCATCACCTCAGTCTCCAACTGATGTGATCCCGTTATCAACGACATCCAATGTCCATGGTCAGGAAACCGTAACCATCTGTTGATCAACAAGCTAGTCAACTACAGGCTTACTAGGGACATGGTGTTGTCTATGTATCCACACATGTATCTGAGTTTCCTATCAATACAATTATAGCATGGATAATAAATGATTATCATGAACAAGGAAATATAATAATAACCAATTTATTATTGCCTCTAGGGCATATTTCCAACAGTCTCCCACTTGCACTAGAGTCAATAATCTAGTTCACATCGCTATGTGATCAACACTCATAGGTCACATCTCCATGTGACCAACATCCAAGAGTTTACTAGTGTCACTAAACTAGTTCACATCATCATGTGATTAAGACTCAATGAGTTCTGGGGTTTGATCATGTTTTGCTTGTGAGAGAGGTTTTAGTCAACGGGTCTGCAACATTCAGATCCGCATGTACTTCGCAAATCTCTATGTCATATTGTAAATGCTGCTTCCATGCTCCACTTGGAGTTATTCCAAATGGTTGCTCCACTATACGTATCCGGTTTGCTACTCAGAGTCACTCGGATAGGTGTTAAAGCTTGCATCGACGTAACCCTTTACGCCGAACTCTTTATCACCTCCATAATCGAGAAACATGTCCTTATTTACTCCAAGGAGAATTTTGACCGCTGTCCAATGATCCATTCCTGGATCACTCTTGTACCCCCTTGCCAGACTCATGGCAAGGCAAACATCCAGTGCGGTACACAACATAGCATACTACAGAGCCTATGTCTGAAGCATAGGGGACGACCTTCGTCCTTTCTCTCTCTTCTGCCGTGGTCGAGCTTTAACTCTTAACTTCATACCTTACAACTCGTGCAAGAACTCCTTCTTTGACTGATCCATCTTGAACACCTTCAAGATCATGTCAAGGTATGTGCTCATTTAAAAGTACCATTTAGCGTTTTTTATCTATCCTCATAGATCTTGATGCTCAATGTTCAAGCAGCTTAATTCAGGCTTTCTATTGAAAAACACTTTTCAAATAACCCTATATGCTTTCCAGAAATTCTACATCATTTCCGATCAACAATATGTCATTCGCATATACTTATCAGAAATTCTATAGTGCTCCCACTCACTTCTTTGGAAATACAAGTTTCTCACAAACTTTGTATAAACCCAAAATCTTTGATCATCTCATCAAAGCGTACATTCCAACTCCGAGATGCTTACTCCAGTCCTTAGAAGGATTGCTGGAGCTTTGCATACTTGTTAGCATCTTTTAGGATTGACAAAACCTTCTGGTTGTATCACATACAACATTTCCTCAAGTATAACGTCGAGGAAACAATGTTTTTACATCCTATCTGCAAGATTTCATCAATCATGCAGTAATTGCTAATCCAATTCCAACAGACTCTTAGCATCGCTACGAGTGAGAAAGCCTCACCGTAGTCAACTCCTTGAACTTGTCGGAAAACATCTTTAACGACAAGTCGAGATTTCTTAATGGTGATACTTACCACCATTATGCATCTTCCTTTTAAAATCCATCTTTACCCAACGCCCCACGACCATCAAGTATTTCTTCCAAAGTCATGGATCCTCTCTCGGATGTTATGGCCTTGAGCCATTCGTCGGAATCCGGGCCCACCATCACTTCTTCATAGCTCAGAGGTTCATTGTTGTCTAGCAACATGACCTTCAAGACAGGATTACTGTACCATTGAAGTAGTACGCATCCTTGTCACCCCACGAGGTACGGTAGTGACTTGATCCAAAACTTCATGATCACTATCATAAGCTTCTACTTCAATTGGTGTAGGCGCCACAGGGAACAACTTCCCGTGCCTCGCTACACACTTGTTGAAGTGACGGTTCAATAACCTCATCAAGTCTCCACCATCCTCCCACTCAATTCTTTCGAGAGAAACTTTTCTCGAAAGGACCTAATTCTAGAAACAATCCTTTTTGCTTCCTAATCGAGATCGGAGGTATACCCAACTGTTTTGGGTGTCCTATGAAGAAGCATTTTATCCGCTTTGGGTTTGAGCTTATCAACTCGAAACTTTTTCACATAAGCGTCAGCCCCAAACTTTTAAGAAACGACAATTTAGGTTTCTCCAAACCATAGTTCAAACGGTGTCGTCTCAACGGAATTACGTGGTGCCCTATTAAAGTGAGTGTGGTTGTCTCTAATGCCTAACCCATGAACGATAGTGGTAATTCGATAAGAGACATCATGGTACGCATCATATCTAATAGGGTGCAACTATGATGTTTGGACACACCATCACACTATGGTGTTCCAGGCGGTATTTATTGTGAAATAATTTCCACAATGTCTTAATTGCGTACAAAGCTCAGAATCTCAGATACTCATCTCTATGATCATATCATAGACATTTTATCCTCTTGTCACGATGATCTTCAACTTCACTCTGAAATTACTTGAACCATTCAATAATTCAGACTTGTGTTTCATCAAGTAAGTACACTCAAGATATCTACTCAAATCATCCGTGAAGTAAGAACATAAGATATTCATCGCATGCCTCAAAGCACTCATTGGACTGCACACATCAAAATGTGTTACTTCCAACAAGTTGCTATCTTGTTCCATCTTCAAACCGAGGCTTTTAGGTCATTTTGCCCATGTGGTATGATTTGCATATCTCAAGTGATTCAAA
The DNA here is from genome assembly GCA_021605145.1 of Aegilops bicornis. Lineage (NCBI taxonomy): Eukaryota > Viridiplantae > Streptophyta > Magnoliopsida > Poales > Poaceae > Aegilops > Aegilops bicornis. The sequence continues at coordinate 216,669,510 of CM038671.1, read as the reverse complement.
ATCAAGTGAGTCCAAACGATCCATCTGCATGGAGTTTCTTCATGCGTATACACCAATAGACATGGTTCGCATGTCTCAAACTTTTCAAAAACGAGTGAGTCCAAAGATCCATCAACATGGAGCTTCTTCATGCTTTATACCAATATGAATTACATGGCGATTGCCACAAGTAAGTGGTACCATCATTACTATCTTATATCTTTTGGCATGAAAATGTGTATTACTATGATCAAGATTCAATAAATCATTCCTTTAGGTGCAAGACCATTGAAGGTATTATTCAAATAAATAGAGTAACCATTATTCTCCTTAAATGAATAACCGTATTGCGATAGACATAATCCAATCATGTCTATGCTCAACGCAAACACCAAATGACAATTATTCTGGTTTAATACTAATCTTGATGGTAGAGGGAGCGCGATGTTTGATCACATCAAACTTGGAAACACTTCCAACACATATCGTCACTCACCTTTAGCTAGTCTCTGTTTATTCCGTAGCCTTTTATTTCGAGTTACTAACACTTAGCAACCGAACCGGTATCTAATACCCTGGTGCTACTAGGAGTACTAGTAAAGTACACAATAACTTAATGTATATCCAATATACTTCTATCGACCTTGCCAGCCTTCTCATCTACCAAGTATCTAGGGTAATTCTGCTCCGATTGGCTGTTCCCATTATTACGTAAGCACTTAGTCTCGGGTTTGGGCTCAACCTTGGGTTTCTTCATTAGAGCGGCGGTGATTTCTTTGTTTCATGAAGTATCCATTCTTGCCCTTGCCCTTCTTGAAACTAGTGGTTTCACCAACCATCAACAATTGATGCTCCGTCTTGATTCCTACTTTCGCGGTGTCAAACATCGCGAATATCTCAAGGATCATCATATTTATCCCAGATTTGTTATAGTTCATCACGAAGCTCTAGCAGCTTGGTGGCAATGACTTTGGAGAAACATCACTATCTCTGGAAGATCAACTCCCACTCGATTCAAGTGATTGTTGCACTCGAGACAATCTGAGCACAAGCTCAACGATTGAGCTTTTCTCCCTTAGTTTGCAGGCTAAGAAAATCGTCGGAGGTCTTATACCTCTTGGCGTGGGCACGAGCCCGAAATCCCAATTTCAGCCCTCGAAACATCTCATATGTTCCGCGACGTTTCGAAAAACGCCTTTGGTGCCTCAACTCTAAACCGTTTAACTGAACTATCACGTAGTTATCAAAACGTGTATGTCCGATGTTCGCAACATCCACAGACGACGTTTGGGGTTCAGCACACTGAGCGGTGCATTAAGGACATAAGCTTTTTTCTGTCCGCATAATCGCTATTGTCAACTTTCAACTATATTTTCTCTAGGAACATATCTAAAGAGTGAAACTAAAGCGTGAGCTTACGACATAATTTGCAAAGATCTTTTGACTATGTTCAGGATAATTAAGTTCATCTCATGAACTCCCACTCTGATAGACATCCCTCTAGTCATCTGTAACGCCCTCGATGCGGCTATATCTCCCACATGTCGAAGCATGACATAGAGGCATAACCGCATTGAAAGCAATGTCGGAAGTGAGGTAATCTTCACACAACCCATGTAATACATAAGGGAAAGAGATACATAGTTGGCTTACAATCGCCACTTCACACAATACATGAGTAAAGCATTACATCATACAGATACAATCAAGGTCCGACTACGGAACCAAAATAAAAGAAGACTACCCCAAATGCTACACAGATCCTCGATCGTCCCAACTGGGCTCCACTACTGATCAACTGAAATGAAACAACACAATGAACAAGATCTTCATCGAGCTCCTCCTTGAGCTCGGGCCACCTGCACGGTTTTCATCGGCACCGCAAACTGGTTTTGGAAGTATCTGTGAGTCACGGGGACTCTGCAATCTCACACCAGCGAGATCAAGACTATTTAAGCTTATGGGTAGGAGAAGGTAGTGAGGTGGAGCTGCAGCAAGCGACTAGCATATCCGGTGTCTAACATACGCAAATGGGAGGCGAGAAGAGAAGGCAAAAACACGGTCGAACAACTATGATCAAGAAGTGATCCTAGAACAACCTCGCCAAGCATAACTCCAACACCGTGTTCACTTCCCGGACTCCACCGAGAAGAGACCATCACGGTTACACACGCGGTTGGTGTATTTTAATTAAGATCAACTTCGGGTTTTCTACAACCGGACATTAACAAATTCCCATTTGCCTCATAACCGCGGGCACGGCTTTCGAAAGATAATACCTGCAGGGTGTCCCAACTTAGCCCATTATAAGCTCTCACGGTCAACGAAGGATATTCCTTCTCCGGAAGACCCGATCTATCTCGGAATCCCGGTTTACAAGACATTTCGACAATGGTAAAACAAGACCAGCAAAGCCGCCCGAATGTGCCGACAAATCCTGATAGGAGCTGCACATATCTCGTTCTCAGGGCACACCGGATGAACACTACGTACGGCAACCGAATATACCCCAAGTTGCCTCGGGGCGGCACCGCAAGTGGCTCTAATTTGGACCAGCACTCGGAGGAGCACCGCCCGGGGTTAAAATAAAGACGACCCTTGAGTCTGCAGAACCCAAGGAAAAAGGCTTAGGTGGCAAATGGTAAAACCAAGGTTGGGCCTTGCTGGAGGAGTCTTATTCAAAGCGAACTGTCAAGGCGGTCCCATAAATCACCCAACCGTGTAAGGAACGCAAAATTAAGGAACATAACACCGGTATGACGGAAACTAGGGCGGCAAGAGTGGGACAAAACACCAGGCATAAGGCCGAGCCTTCCACCCTTTACCAAGTATATAGATGCATTAATTAAATAAGAGATATTGTGATATCCCAACATATCCATGTTCCAACATGGAACAAACTTCATCTTCACCTGCAACTAGCAACGCTATAAGAGGGGCTGAGCAAAGCGGTAACATAGCCAAACAACGGTTTGCTAGGAAAGGATGGTTAGGGGCTTGACATGGCAATGTGGGAGGCATGATAAGAAAGTGATAGGCATCGTAGCATAGGCATAGCAAAAAAGCGAGCATCTAGCAAGCAAAGATAGAAGTGATTTCGAGGGTATGGTCATCTTGCCTGAAATCCCGCAAGGAAGAAGATCAAGTCCATGAAGAAGACAAAAGGACGTAGTCGAACGAATCCTCACAACTTCGGAATAGAACCGAAGCTAACGAGAGAAGCAAACCGGAAAGAAGCAAAAGACATGGTAAACACACAAGAATAAACATGTCATGATGCACAAACAAGTATGATGCATGTCCAGTTTAATGAGGCATGGCATGGCAATATGCACAAACAACACTACAAGTTAAGTGGGGCTCAATATGCAACGAGTTGCATATTGACGAAACACCACATCAATTATTTAGTTTCTCTCTCGGTTATGTACCCAACAATATTAAATGTTATTAAACATGGCAAGGGGTGAAGCATAATTAAACTACCTATTTAGGCAAGTTTAAATGAGGGCGGAAACAACAAGCGATAATTCGAAAAACCCCATATGTTATTTAGCAATTTAACGCAAACACCAATTTTACCCATTTAAATGTTGTTATCATGATGCGGATGACATATACAAGTTTTATGCAATTTTTATGAAAATGTTGACATGAGCATGTTATGAAGCATTTGGTCAGCATGGCGGAAAGAAAGGGGTGCCACAGCAACGAATCCGAAAATGATGCCACGGCAACATGTCGGTTCCGGTAGCTCATGGAGATACCGGTGCAAAAGGAGGCGTGCGGATGTGCGGAACATGCAAAATATGGTGGGGTGATCCCGGTTACCGGGTTCCCACGGGTCGACGGCATGGCAAACAAGGAGGAACGTGCACGAAACAAACGGGCACGGTGCAAACATACAGTTCATCTCATACAACATGCATTCTCGGAAGGTCGTCCCGGCGGTTATACCTTTGAAGCATGCGTTTTCGGAGCGGTTTGGGTTCGGTACGATGTAGAGGAAGTAGTCGTTCACGGGTCGTCGTGGGAAGTAGTTGTTCAGGGTCTTGGCAGGTCGTCGTGTAGCCGTACATGTAGTCGAACTTGGCGCATCCGAAGGTACTTGGTGAATCCCCGTAGTCGTTCTTCGCGGTCTGTATGGTCATCGATGTTGTGGTACTTGGCGACATGCACGGGGTGGTAGCACACACGGAGGTTACAGCTTGGAGGGGAAGGAACTTTGGCCGAAGCAGGAGGCAGGGCACCCGGCTGAAGGTGGTCTAGGCAGCGGCAAACCACGGCCAAGGTGCGGGAGATGCGGGTCTGCTGCAGGCAAAACAGAGACGTCGTCTCGGGCAGGAGATGCCCGTGGCTGGAGCAGAGAAGGCGGCCGACGTGGTGCATGAGGCAAGGTCGAAGACGACCGAGGCAGGGGGCGAGCCGCGCGGTTGGCTGATGGTAGCCGCGGCCATGGTGGTGGTCACGACGAAGCAGAGGAGACCGGGACTGCTGCCGCTGACGAAGAGGCATGGCGAACAAGGAGGACGAGGATGTAGATGACGGCGGCGAACGACAGAGGGCAGGCGAGGCGAAGCAGGAGAGGTCTCCGGCGGGGCAGGAGAACAGCGAAACGCGGGCTCCTGGTGGAGCTCGTCGGCGACGGCGGCGCTGCACGGGCGCGGGTGAGGGACGAGCGGCCGGCGCGAGGAGGTGGAGAGGCGCTGCGAGGAGAGAAGGGGAGTCACGGGATCGAGGGGAGGAAGAGAGATGGGGATCGAGCGAGCGGGGCTCTCGCTCCTCTGTGTGTGTGTGTGCGTGGCGGTGGAAGGAGGATGGAGGGGATCGATGGGAGTTGGGGATCGGGCGCTGGGTGCGGCTAGGGTTAGGAGGGATTGGTGGGGGCGGCTGGGCCTTGGCCTTGGGCCGGCGCGGGAGGTTGGGAGGCCCAGGCTGCTGGGCTCCTTCTCTCTCTCTTTTTCTCTAATTCTCTTTTCAAAACAGAAAATAAAGAGAAAGAAAAAGGGAAGAAAAGAAAGGTTAGAGAAAGAGTTGGGCACGGGGATAATTTTCACGGACTCGTAAAAATGTGCACGGTCCATGAAAAATAGGAGTGGCAAGATTGCAGGAATTAAATTCAAAGTCATTTGAATTTAATTCAAAAGGTTTGAGCAAGGACTAGGAATTAGAGTTTTCCAAAAATGTTGGGATTTTGGTGGAGCTCGGAAGATGATGAAAGAATAAATGGCAAACTTGGAGATCAAGAATTAAGACAACAAAGGCATTAGGATATTTTGTAAGTGTGTTTGCGGTAAATCCAAATAATTGGAATATTTACTATAGCTCTCTAAATATCGAGAGGATATGTTTTAAAGAGAATCACCATGTGAATTCCCTCGATTTAAATGGATCAAAGATCCATGCCATTTATTTAGTTGATTTGCGAAAGATTTATGTGATGATGGCATGATGACATGATGCAATGCAAAAATAAAAAGGGTGGGCACAAATGAAACACATGGCGAAACCCAGAATAGCTGGAAGTCTTCTGGAGCGTTGGTCTCGGGGCGTTACAACACTCCACCACTACAAGAGGATCTCGTCCCGAGATCTAGGATGGCGCCGGAGAGAAACGGAAGAGGAAGAGAAGAGGTAAAAACTAAGTTGCTTCTTTGACAAACGAGTAAAACCACGAACCTTGAGAGGTTGAGCAAATTGAAAGAAAGAATACAATGGAATGAACGAGATTGCGAACAATCTGTAGGATAAGAAGAACATGGGATACAACGAGAACCATGAGGTTAAGTGACAAGATAGATATTGACACCACTCCGGTTAAAACAAGATAGAGAAGGAATAAGAATGATATAATTTGGACAGCACTCCGACTGTAAATGGAAGGAATTGAACATGAACTTGACAAGATGAGAGGATACTTGACGAAAACAACAACACACTCCTCCGGAACTATTGAAAGAATGGCACAATGGGTAGGAAAGATTTCAGACAGCACTCCGGTTGAGAAGGGGCAAAACTTGATAAGGTGAGAGAACTTGAATGAAAACATGACACTCTGGCTAAACGGAGAAGCACGGAGAAGAACATGATCTTGACAAAACAAGATGATGGGTCGAAGAGAGCAACATCACAATGCCTCCGGAAGAAAGAATAGAAGATAGATCATTGGAATAATAGAATGGAGAAGAAAATGACAACTTCTACGACAATTGAATTTGAAAAACCTTGCAAGGAAGGATTGAAAGGAATTCTTGGGAAACTAGCAACGAGAAGAAAAAGCTTGTAGCGGGCTTATGGAAACATCTCAAAAATAGAGGTGAAATTTGCCACTAACGAAAACAATTGATTGCTTAAGATCAACGAAGAGATGAAAACTTCTTCCACCAAGAGGATAAAGAGCAAGCTTGGGTCATGATCACCACAAATAGCAACAACCCTTAAGGAAAAGCTTTAGGTGAAATCTGACACAAGATGACTCCAACGAAGAAATTGATGGATTTAAAATATCTCATTCTTGATAACTTGAATCACGAAGGGAAATTGTCAAGAATGACATAACACCACCTCAAAATATAATGGAGAACAATTGCAGTTGAATGCAAGATGAAGAATGCTTGAACTCCTCAAAACAAAACATGTGTTGAGCACCATGTTTATTTTAGAGTATAGCTTGGCGGATCATAACTTCAAGAGAAATCTTGAAGAAATATTGAAGAATGAAAAGAATCTTGACGAAGCACCATGTAGAGCCTCCATGAAGAACTCCGGTAAGAAAAGGATGATAAAAGAAAGAGAAGTTGAAAACACAAGGTGAAGCCTTGCAGTGATAAGAAGAAGCTTTGAAATGATATAACCGAGAAAACTTTGAACTCCGGAAAGAAAAGTTGAAACATCTCGGACCGAGAATGTGATATGATGAACAAACTCCGGAAAGACGAGATGAACAACTTAGAACTGAGAAATTGATACCATTACAAACTCCGGAAGAATGAATCAATCACTTGGATGAAACAAGAACAAGAATTATGTTATGCGTATCCTTCACCAATTTAGATTGATGACAAGCAACGGATTAGGCATACTACTTATTCTCGTTGAAAAAGGATTGAAGAGAGATATTGCTCAACTTGGGAAGGTCTTCAACGATCTGCCGGTAGGATTTGGGAAGAACGAATGAATCTATATAATAACGAAGGAAGAGAACTCTTGAACGAACCACCGTAAGAATTAAAAAAATGAACAAAGAAAAGATAGCGAAACCTTGGGAAGAATTAGAAAATGAACGAAGATACTTGAGGGGATTTAGATACATGAGAACGGAGAGATCATGAACTGATTAGTGAATACTTGAATGATGCACCGGTAAGATTTGGAGAACGAGAGCTGAAAGCTGAGAATGAGGAATTATGACATGATGGCCTTCGGAGGAAAGAAGTGGAAACAACTCATGAAATGCTCCGGATGGGTGAAAAGAATTCTCACAATCAAAACAATTATGAGGATGGCACGAAGCTAGAACCATGAATCTTGAAGAGAATGGAGCAAGATTAAAGAGAAAATCTTCTTCGGTCTTCAAAATTCGAGAATGACGACGAGAAACACCACCATGAATTGTTGAGGCACTCCGGAATGAAAATTAGAAAGGTTGAACCAATGATGAAAAGAATTTGAAAGATCTTGGAGAAAGCCATGACTGATGATAATTCATTCTTACGTCAAACTTCGAAATTTTTTTGGGAATAGCTCCGGGAAAATTAGAAGAGTCAGGTAAGATCCTGGGAAAAGACATGTGGGTTAGGGCCCACTCAAAAGAAACACCGTTGAACGATTTAAAAGATAGATTGCGCCGGTTGAATTAAATGGCTGAATAAGGTAAGACCTCGAAATAGCTAGAATTGATGCAGAGTGGAAACACGAATCTTTAGAGATATCTTCAGCACTCCGGAACAAATGAATAACGAGAGGTGAATGATTAGGGGGGGCACTGGCATGAGAAAGCACTTGAAATGAGGGAAAGATATGATCGACAAAGCTTGAATTGAATCCACCGGAGAAGAAAAGAGAACGAAGGATAATAAACTCGAAGCTTCCTTTAGCATCTTCATGAGAATCACCAGATAAGAGCATTGAGGAAAAGAATGAAGAGACTTCACATCCATACGATGGATATTTGATTAAGAAATCTGAGTCCTTGAAGAAAAAGGGTGGGAGGCGGGATAACAAAGGCAACTTGGGCAGATGGAATGGATACCGTTGAGAAAACTTAGAATTGATCTCGCGAATGTTGAAATGATCGGATCCACTTGAACAGAAGCACGTCGGTTGGAAAGGAATTAACATGGCAACCTCCATGATCAAGAAGGATTAGTGTTCACATAGAAATATGAGAATACCGTTTAAGGAAGGTATGGAATCAACACTTGGCATTGAAGCAACTCGAATACCACAAAACAAAACAAAAACAAAGGATTTGGCTTGCGGAATAAGCCGGAAACAACCATATGATAGATCCCATATCGTATCATGTGTCTGTTGGAAAGATATCCTACGTGATACTTGAATTCCCACTTATGAACTCCCGAAACTTTCTGGTTATGTAATCAGGTGTTGGGGATACAGGGGACACAAAATATATCACCCAAACTAACAATACCTAAATCCAGCTGTATCCATCCTTCAACACATAACCAAGAAACCCTCGGAAATCGTTTACCTCAACCTTCGAAAAGCATCCGTTATACGAGTTATGGCAATACTCCCGAAACTCCCGCCCCAGTACTGGGTGGCGTCGAGCTCACCAACAACTGCATAAAAGAGATTTTCGATGTCGGCAAAACTCAGGTATTCCAGAACTGCAACGATAAAATTGTGACGACAACACCTCGGAGCTCAACTCCCCGGGACACTGCCACAACCCCTAAATGTCAGGAGGCACCAAGAACAATGTTCTCGTCACAAGAATATCGGAACGATCCAAAGATACCCGCGTGATCCTAAATTTTTTTTAGTGAAATTTGAGGAGAGAAGAGTCAAAACTTCTACGTCAGGAGACCTCACCAGAGCGACGAAGGGACTGAGGAGTAAAAAGAATCCTACTCTCCGATATATAAAATCCTAAGACTCAAAACATTTTTTTCTAGACTCAACAAAGTCAGCGATTCAATCAAGCAGCGGGCTCCTAAGTCGATGATGGCTCTGATTACCAACTTGTAACGCCCTCGATGCGGCCATATCTCCCACGTGTCGAAGCACGACTTAGAGGCATAACCGCATTGAAAGCAATGTCGCAAGTGAGGTAATCTTCACACAACCCATGTAATACATAAGGAAAGAGATACATAGTTGGCTTACAATCGCCACTTCACACAATACGTGAGTAAAGCATTACATCATATAGATACAATCAAGGTCCGACTACGGAACCAAAATAAAAGAAGACTACCCCAAATGCTACACAGATCCCCGATCGTCCCAACTGGGCTCCATTCCTGATCAACTCAAACGAAACAAGACAATGAACAAGATCTTCATCGAGCTCCTCCTTGAGCTCAAAAGGCCACCTGCACGGGTTTCATCGGCACACCGCAAACTGGTTTTGAAGTATCTGTGAGTCACGGGACTCGACAATCTCACACCATGAGATCAAGACTATTTCAGCTTATGGGTAGGAGAAGGTAGTGAGGTGGAGCTGCAGCAAGCGACTAGCATATCACGGTGTCTAACATAATAAATGGGAGCGAGAAGAGAAGGCAAAAACACGGTCGAACAACTATGATCAAGAAGTGATCCTAGAACAACCTACGCCAAGCATAACTCCAACACCGTGTTCACTTCCCGGACTCACGAGAAGAGACCATCACGGTTACACACGCGGTTGGTGTATTTTAATTAAGATCAACTTCGGGTTTTCTACAACCGGACATTAACAAATTCCCATCTGCCTCATAACCGTGGGCACGGCTTTCGAAAGATAATACCCTGCAGGGGTGTCCCAACTTAGCCCATTATAAGCTCTCACGGTCAACGAAGGATATTCCTTCTCCCGGGAAGACCCGATCAGTCTCGGAATCCCGGTTTACAAGACATTTCGACAATGGTAAAACAAGACCAGCAAAAGCCGCCCGAATGTGCCGACAAATCCTGATAGGAGCTGCACATATCTCGTTCTCGTGGCACACCGGATGAACACTACGACGGCAACCGAAGATACCCCAAGTTGCCTCGGGCGGCACCGCAAGTGGCTCTAATTTGGACCAGCACTGAGGAGCACTGGCCCGGGGTTAAAATAAAGACGACCCTTGAGTCTGCAGAACCCAAGGAAAAAAGGCTTAGGTGGCAAATGGTAAAACCAAGGTTGGGCCTTCTTTGGAGGAGTCTTATTCAAAGCGAACTGTCAAGGGGGTCCCATCAATCACCCAACCGTGTAAGGAACGCAAAATCAAGGAACACAACACCGGTATGACGGAAACTAGGGCGGCAAGAGTGGGACAAAACACCGGGCATAAGGCCGAGCCTTCCACCCTTTACCAATTATATAGATGCATTAATTAAATAAGAGATATTGTGATATCCCAACATATCCATGTTCCAACATGGAACAAACTCCATCTTCACCTGCAACTAGCAACGCTATAAGAGGGGCTGAGCAAAGCGGTAACATAGCCAAACAACGGTTTGCTAGGAAAGGATGGTTAGGGGCTTGACATGGCAATGTGGGAGGCATGATAAGAAAGTGATAGGCATCATAGCATAGGCATAGCAAAAGAGTGAGCATCTAGCAAGCAAAGATAGAAGTGATTTCGAGGGTATGGTCATCTTGCCTGAAATCCCGCAAGGAAGAAGATCAAGTCCATGAAGAAGACAAAAGGACGTAGTCGAACGAATCCTCACAACTCCGGAACAGAACCGAAGCTAACGAGAGAAGCAAACCGGAAAGAAGCAAAAGACATGGTAAACACACAAGAATAAACATGTCATGATGCACAAACAAGTATGATGCATGTCCGGTTTAATGAGGCATGGCATGGCAATATGCACAAACAACACTACAAGTTAAGTGGGGCTCAATATGCAACGAGTTGCATATTGACGAAACACCACATCAATTATTTAGTTTCTCTCTCGGTTATGTACCCAACAATATTAAATGTTATTAAACATGGCAAGGGGTGAAGCATAATTAAACTACCTATTTAGGCAAGTTTAAATGAGGGCGGAAACAACAAACGATAATTCCGAAAAACCCCATATGTTATTTAGCAATTTAACGCAAACAACAATTTTACCCATTTAAATGTTGTTATCATGATGCGGATGACATATACAAGTTTTATGCAATTTTTATGAAAATGTTGACATGAGCATGTTATGAAGCATTTGGTCACCATGGCGGAAAGAAAGGGGTGCCACAGCAACGAATCCGAAAATGATGCCACGACAACATGTCGGTTCCGGTAGCTCATGGAGATACCGGTGCAAAAGGAGGCGTGCGGATGTGCGGAACATGCAAAAGATGGTGGGGTGATCCCGGTTACCGGGTTCCCACGGGTCGACGGCATGGCAAACGAGGAGGAACGTGCACGAAACAAACGGGCACGGTGCAAACATACGGTTCATCTCATACAACATGCATTCTCGGAAGGTCGTCTCGGCGGTTATACCTTTGAAGCGTGCGTTTTGGAGCGGTTTGGGTTGATGCGATGTAGAGGAAGTAGTCGTTCACGGGTTGTCGTGGGAAGTAGTTGTTCAGGGTCTTGGCGGGTCGTCGTGTAGCCGTACATGTAGTCGAACTTGGCGCATCCGAAGGTACTTGGTGAATCCCCGTAGTCATTCTTGGCGGTCTGTATGGTCATCGATGTTATGGTACTTGGCGAGATGCACGGGGTGGTAGCACACACGGAGGTTACAGCTTGGAGGCGAAGGAACTTTGGCCGAAGCAGGAGGCGGGGCACCCGGCTGAAGGTGGTCTAGGCAGCGGCAAACCACGGCCAAGGTGCGGGAGATGCGGGTCTGCTGCAGGCAAAACAGAGATGTCGTCTCGGGCAGGAGATGCCCGTGGCTGGAGCAGAGAAGGCGGCCGACGTCGTGCATGAGGCAAGGTCAAAGACGGACGAGGCAGGGGGCGAGCCGCGCGGTTGGCTGATGGTAGCCGCGGCCATGGTGGTGGTCACCACGGGCGAGGAGGCCGGATCTGCCGCCACGACGAAGAGGCATGGCGAACAAGGAGGACGGGATGTAGATGACGGCGGCGACATGAGGGCAAAGCGAGGCGGCAGAGAGGTCTCCGCAGGCAGGAGATCAGCAAACGGCTCCTGGTGGAGCCTGCCGGGCGACGGCGGGTCGCACAACAAGTGTGAGTGATGAGCGGCCGGTGCTAGGAGGTGGAGAGGCGCTGCGAGGAGAGAAGGGGAGTCGCGGGATCGAGGGGAGGAAGAGAGATGGGGATCGAGTGAGCGGGGCTCTCGCTCCTCTCTGTGTGTGTGCGTGGCAGCGGAAGGAGGATGGAGGGGATCGATGGGAGTTGGGGATCGGGCGCTGGGTGCGGCTAGGGTTAGGAGGGATTGGTGGGGGCGGCTGGGCCTTGGCCTTGGTCCGCAAGGAGGTTGGGAGGCCCAGCTCTGGGCTCCTTCTCTCTCTCTTTTCTCTAATTCTCTTTTCAAAACAGAAAATAAAGAGAAAGAAAAAGGAAGAAAAGAAAGGTTAGAGAAAGAGTTGAGCATCGGGATACTTTCCACGGACTCTCAAAAATGTGCACGGTCCATGAAAAATAGGAGGTGCAAGATTGCAGGAATTAAATTAAAAGTCATTTGAATTTAATTCAAAAGGTTTGAGCAAGGACTAGGAATTAGAGGTTTCCAAAAATGTTGGGATTTTTGGTGGAGCTCCGGAAGATGATGAAAGAATAAATGGCAAAGCTGGAGATCAAGAATTAAGACAACAAAGGCATTAGGATATTTTGTAAGTGTGTTTGCGGTAAATCCAAATAATTGGAATATTTACTATAGCTCTCTAAATATCGAGAGGATATGTTTTAAAGAGAATCACCATGTGAATTCCCTCGATTTAAATGGATCAAAGATCCATGCCATTTATTTAGTTGATTTGCGAAAGATTTATGAGATGATGGCATGATGACATGATGCAATGCAAAAATAAAAAGGGCAGGCACAAATGAAACACACGGAGAAACCCGGAATAGCTGGAAGTCTTCTGGAGCGTAGGTCTCGGGGCGTTACATCATCTAAGTGATTACATGATCCGAGTCAACTAGGCCGTGTCCGATCATCACGTGAGACGGACTAGTCATCATCGGTGAACATCTTCATGTTGATTGTATCCTCCATACGACTCATGCTCGACCTTTTCGGTCTCTTGTGTTCCGAGGCCATGTCCGTACATGCTAGGCTCGTCAAGTTAACCTAAGTGTTTCGCATGTGTAAATCTGGCTTACACCCGTTGTATGTGAACGTAAGAATCTATCACACCCGATCATCACGTGGTGCTCAAACGCATTTAACTTTCGCAACGGTGCACAGTTAGGAGGAACACTTTCTTGAAATTTTAATGAAGGATCATCTTATTTACTACCGTCGTACTAAGCAAATAAGATGTATAAACATGACAAACATCACATGCAATCAAATAGTGACATGATATGGTCAATATCATATTGCTCCTTTTGATCTCCATCTTCGGGGCTCCACGATCATCATCGTCACCGGCATGACACCATGATCTCCATCATCATGTCTCCATGAAGTTGTCTCGCCAACTTATTACTTCTACTACTATGGCTACCGGTTAGCAATAAAGTAAAGTAATTACATGGCGTTGTTCAATGACACGCAGGTCATACAATAAATAAACACAACTCCTATGGCTCCTGCCGTTGTCATACTCATCGACATGCAAGTCGTGATTCCTATTACAAGAACATGATCAATCTCATACATCACATATCATTCATCACATTCTTCTTGGCCATATCACATCACATAGCATACCCTGAAAAAACAAGTTAGACATCCTCTAATTGTTGTTTGCATGTTTTACGTGGCTGCTATGGGTTTCTAGCAAGAACGTTTCTTACCTACGCAAAACCACAACGTGATATGTCAATTGCTATTTACCCTTCATAAGGACCCTTTTCATCGAATCCGATCCGACTAAAGTGGGAGAGACTGGCACCCGCTAGCCACCTTATGCAACAAGTGCATGTCAGTCGGTGGAACCTGTCTCACGTAAGTGTACGTGTAAGGTCGGTCCGAGCCACTTCATCCCACAATGCCGCTGTCAGGACCCCGATTCCAAGTCACATTGATCTAGCCGGTAACACCTCATATCACTTTGCGACCTCACGCACGGTATTCCCACGGGTGTCGCCTTACCATGGCCCGGGACCGTTTGCACCTTTTGGCTCACGTATATGATAGTGTCGCTAGCATCCATATGACAGAGAACCCGGGCCGACATGGCTAGTCGTGAACCCAAAGCGGCACTAACCCATGGGGACAGCATACATGAATCAACTTCGAGCATGTCGATTGCCAGTGTGAATCCGGGCTGTAGCACTGGCTAACAGGACTCCGGAACCCGGCTGTAGCAGTTAGGCAGGACTCCGGATGTCACCGCGTGACATTTCCCGAAGGGACACATAGGAACGAAGTGAAACACATGCCGCCAGATCAAGTGTCCCGAAAGCGGTAGTCTTTGGGCTAGCAGGACTCCGGTGAACCGGGCTGTAGCGGACTACTATGGCTCAAGGAAGCACTAGACTACATTTCCCCATAAGAGAGGCTGCCAAGGATAAACAACTAGATTGTCGGATCCCACACATACCAAGCATTTCAAACATACACACAATATGCTCGATATGTGTAAATACAACATGGCATCACAACATAACTCTACGACTCAAGTATTTATTCATTAGGCTCCGAGGAGCGAGATATTACAAACATGGGTCTCATGACCCAACATCCAGAGCATACGAAACAAAGCACACGTGGAAGCTTAACATGTCCGAAAGTACAGACATCTACAAATGAAAAAGGCCGAGAAGCCCGACTATCTACAGATTCTGCCGAGGGCGTAAGATCGAAATGAGGTATAAAGATAAACGTCGAAGTCCTCGCGGAACTACTTGAGAGACGGAAGTCTCTGCAAAAAACGTAAAATAGGCAAACATGAGTACAAACGCATCTAAAGAAGACTTACATCAGAACAAACTACATATGCATCATTGTCAACAAAGGGGAAGGTGGGGTTTAACTGCAGCAAGCCAGCTTTGACTCGGTGGCTATCTTGAACTACCACTGCAAGTAACTCCTTTGGGGTGGCGCACACGAGTCCACATATTCACCATACCAATACACCACTATGGATCTGCTCCCGTCTACCTACGAGAACGCCATCCATAGCACTCATGCTTATCTTGCGCATTTTAGAGTATCCACTTTCACTTGTCTATGAACTGTTATAGGCAACCTGAAGTCCTTTACCATGGACACGGCTATTCGAATAGATCATATTAACCTGCAGGGTGTACTTCTTCACACACGCTCTCGCCACTTACCGCCATGTACACCTCGTGTATCTCGGCAACCTTCAAGCGAAGCTTTGGCGAGGAGTCGGCCACGACCGACTAACCACACAAGTCTCTAGTCCAGGTTTATCGCCTATTCGGGTTCCATCCGCAAGGAGATCCGCCGGGTGTCGCTCACGACCCCAAACGATGTGAGCAGGGTTCCCAAGCCCACCTCGACGGGTGGTTCTACGCTTGGTACACCGTGCCACGGTGCCTAGTCTATCCCAAGCCCACCTGTACCGGGTGCCACTTGGTAGACTACTAACACTACCTACAAACACCAGAAACTAGTTGCAACTCCTGGAGAGAGATCAAGTTGATTAATAAGTCGAGAGAGCTTGGAGCACCCGGAGCCTTGTGTGGTAGTAACTGCTCATGGATCACAAACACGTAACTCAGTTCACGAGGACGGCTGCAATGAGACAACCCACCATGTACTCCTACATGGCCTCTCACCGCTACCTTTACCAAATCGTGTTCACACACTTAGCTCTCAACAGTAGGACATGTTCACCACTTTCCAATTCATTCCCGATGAATCAGACCTGACTCAACTCTAAGCAGTAGCAGGCATGACAAACAAGCATGAATGAGTAGGCACATCAGGGCTCAAACAACTACTCATGCTAGTGGGTTTCATCTATTTACTGTGGCAATGACAGGTCATGCAGAGGATAAAGGGGTTCAACTACCGCAGCAAGCAACAGATGAATCGTTGTTGTCCTAATGCAGTAAAAGAGAGCAGGAGTGGGAGAGTGGGATTGTATCGGAATGAACAAGGGGGTTTTGCTTGCCTGGCACTTCTGAAGATAATATAGTTCTTCATCGGTGTCATCGAACTCATCGTCGGTACGTCGTTTACTGAGAGGGGACAAACACCGACAAACAAGGAAGAACACAATCAATGCAATGCGACAATATGATGCATGAATATGACATGGCAATATGATGTGATTTGAGCTAATGCAACTAGCAACAGGTTAAATGAAGTTGGTTTGAACCCTAAGTTCAAATTCAAACTCCATATGTGGATATTCAAATGCCATTATTTGTTTTGCCAAATTCAGCAACTAAGTTGTTCTAACATGCATGAAAACAGTACAGATGGATAGATTGGATTTTTCTGATCATTTTTCATATATAGTTTATTTGATTTGGAGTTACGGTTGAATTTATATGATTTTTAGAAGTTTAAGCCTTTTTCTGGATTTTCTGATTAAAAAGAATTAAAAAAATTCCAGAAAAGGATTTACTGCGTCAACCTGACATCATCATGACGTCAGCAGGTCAACGGGGCATGGTCCGGTCAAACCTGACCAGTGGGGTCCGCTGGTCAGTGACTCAGAGCTGGGTTGGGTGGATGACAGGTGGGACCGGTCAACGCTGACTTGGTCAAAGTCCATGCTGACACATGGGGTCCGCAAGATTAGCACTAATCTAAGCAGAAATTAAACTAACCTAAAAAGAAATAAAGCTGGGGTTAATTCGGCGTGGGGCCCATCCGTCATGGACACGGGATTACCTAATGGCGTCATTAGAGCTAATTATACCGGGGTTAGGCCGGCGGCTAATCGCCGGCGACGCCAGGCGCGACGGAGGGCGTCGGAATCGCCGCTCCGGTGGCCAAATGGATCGCCGAGACCATCCACGCGGAGCTGGGAGTGCCCCGCGTTTTTCTGTGCGACCGGGACGGGCTGAGACGGCCCGAGCTCGCCGGAGCAAAGCTTGCGGCGGTGGCCGGAGTTCGGGCGAGGTCGGGGTTGGTGCTACGGTGCACGGGAGGGCGAATGAGTGGGTGCGTTAAGCTTCTTGGGCTTCCTGAGCACGGTGACACGCCTGCTATGCGGGCTTTCAGACGGCTGGGCCACGCTACGCCCATGGCCGGGCGAAGTAGATGCTTCGGTCATGGTTGGGGATCGGGGCTAGAGCACGCGAGGGACAACGGGCAAGGGAAATCGGGTCAACGGCTCACCGCAGAGCTGCGAGGATGGTTAGTGGGCTCGGGCGCGCCGGAGTAGCCGAATCGACGGAGAAGGGCGCCGAGCCAAGCTTGAAGACGATGATGATGGCGGCTGCTCGGGGCCTCCGTGCTTCCTTCCTTCAGTGCAGAGGTGAAGCGAGAGGTGGCGAAGGCTCTGGATAGCTCGAGGAGGCAAGGCTACGGCGGTGGGCGTGGCGGCTCACGGCGGCGTGCTCAGGCGCGTGAGGGGAAGAGCAACAGAGAGAAACATAGGAAAGGGGAGGGCACGAGGAGAGAGTGAGAGAGGGTCGGGGTTGTACGTGGCGGCTCCAGGAGCCTCTCCCACGTCGGTGGAAGCAGGAGGTGGCCACAGCGTGTGGCCACAGGCGCCGGGCACGTGCCTCTCGTCCTCCTGGCGAGAGGAGGGAGATGACTGACAGTTGGGCTCGGGTGGGCTGCTCATAAGCTGGGCTGACTACAGTAGCAGGCCGCCAGGTACGTTTCTGTTCTGTTTATATCTCTGTTTGTTTTCTTTTTATATATTCATTTTGCCACTGATTCAAATTCAAAAGAAATTCATAACAGGGCAAAACCTTCTGAATATTTATATGTTGCCATTATGGACTTCTCCAAAGGCACATAAATAATTTCAGGCATTTTGAGTTATATTCTATATAAAATGAATATAATCCAAAACTCAAATACATATTGATTTAATTTCAAACTCCCAAAATAATTCCTTCAAAAATGTTCATTAATTTTGGTTGGAATCAAAACTCCTGCCAAAATACAACCAACATTAATTAAGGCCATTTTGGATTGATTGAATGCAATTTTCCAGGGTTCTTTGCCCTTTTTGAATTAATTTTGAGGCTTCCAAATTTCCTCAATTCAAGTTTTCAAAAATTTAAACATGACGCAAGCAAAATGCAAACACTAGGCAGCACCAGAAGCTAGGGATGTGACAACTCGCCCCCACTAAACAAGAATCTCGTCCCGAGATTCAAGACGTGAGGTAAGAAGACAGAGGGGCACAAGCTAACACGGTCTTCACGATCCAGGTTGCAGTTCATAAGAACGTTGACATGATCAGCATCTTTGTCTCGATGTCCTGCTCTGAGAACTCCAACTAACATGACAACGAGGAGAAAGGGGGGATTTTATAAGAATCGATCTTCTTGCGGTTCGAGCAATTTAGGATAATCTTAATGATCACAAGATCAACTCACGGAATGAGACATAGAAACATCTCTGGAGCTGAGAGGCAAAACATGCATCAGGAGCGACAGAAGAAACAATTTGACGAGGGTTTCAAAGTAGCGAGGGAAAATTGCCATGATTCTAAAAGGGGGCACCTCAGGGAAGGTGACTCGTAGAACTATTCCCTTAAGTGGCAAAAAGAAGTACTTTTGATGCATAGATTATTGGGACTCTTTATACCAACATAAAGCAATCACAATCGATCATTTGATAAAGTTCAAAAGAATGACATACTCGGACTAGAATGGATGATGTGGACTACCTTGTTGAAGACAACGCAATGGATGATTTTGCTTATCATCGGAAATGGATGGGACCCATGGTAAGTCCACTTTGAAAATGATCCTGGACAACAACTACTGAGGTGCAAGCTAGGAACAAAATGCAAATGCTGGGAATGATCCAACCATCATATCTGCCTGAGATTCAGATCCGATTGGTGATTAGTATATTTCAGACTCAGCATGTCTGAAAAGAAAATTTGCAACACCATCGATGAGATGACGTTGTGAGATTCTCGGGGAATGAACTACGATAGCATGCTCCAAAACATGAGCTAGTTCTGCTACAACATGTGAACACGTTGTCCGAGACAAGCATGACCACACAGTAGTCTTATAATAAAACACTACCGAGTTCAGGTGG
The DNA here is from genome assembly GCA_021605145.1 of Aegilops bicornis. Classification (NCBI taxonomy): domain Eukaryota; kingdom Viridiplantae; phylum Streptophyta; class Magnoliopsida; order Poales; family Poaceae; genus Aegilops; species Aegilops bicornis. The sequence continues at coordinate 216,650,080 of CM038671.1, read as the reverse complement.
GGAACCACCATCGAGGACATCGAAGTCCTTGTGCACTTATCGACAAACTTCTTATCCTTGAACAAATCAATCAGTGGCTTGGTGTGCTAGGGACACATATAGAATGAAGGTTGCAAGTCTCCAAATCATAGAGTACTTCGCACGTATGCGTGACTGATTTGGGGTGACTCCAGAGGAAGCAAAAACAATCTTTCTCAGATCCACGGCGGCAACTTACATCAAATGTACGTGAATTAGAGGAAGTCACTTCTTTCATCCAACATATGCTTCATGAACGGGACATGAAGATAATGCTTATAAAAGTTTCGAACACTAGGTTGATGTTCAACATGAATCATGTGGGGAGACAAAATGTTGCTGATGGGCTCAACAACAACTCACGGAATTTCCATATCACTGGACTTCCGCCATCATGTGAACACGGTGATAGTGTTGGTCAGACCAAAAGATGTAATGGTGTATGCTCGAGGGATCAACCACGAGTAAGACAACATTACGAACATCGTTGGCTCTGATTTGACTTGACGATAGCCCATACTCAAGTCAAAGTTTTGACAAGGCAATAGATCCAACAACTGATCACGAGGACCAATCAATGGAGATATCATCTTTATTCAACACACACACGCATAGAAGATATCCCTTAGAGATGAACTAAGTTAAGCAAAGCTTTATCTTCCAACTCTCCAATTTGTTGTCTAGCTCAACCAACTAGCTCAGGGATATCCAACATAGATTCTTGGAGAATGGTGTTGGGGAACGTTGCAGAAAATTAAATTTTTTCCTACGGCTCCACCAAGATCCATCTATGAGTTCATCTAAGCAACGAGTCATGGGAGAGTGATTGCATCTACATACCACTTGTAGATCGCGTGCGGAAGCGTTCAATGGAACGGGGATGATGGAGTCGTACTCGCCATGATTCAGATCACCGATGACCTAGTCTTTGAATGGACAGCACCTCCGCGTTCAACACACGACGGAGCGGATGACGTCTCCTCCTTCTTGATCCAGCAAGGGAAAGGAGAGGTTGATGATGATCCAAAGAAAGACGACGGCGTGGTGGTGGATGCAGCAGAACTCCGGCAGGGCTTCGCTAAGCAACTACGGGAGGAGGAGGAGGTGTTGCTGGGAGGAGGGAGGCGCCAGGGCTTATGGGTGCGGCCACCCCTCCCTCCCCTCCCTTTATATAGGTGCAAGAGAGGGGGCGAGGGCGCAGCCTTGCCCCTTCCTCCAAGGAAGGGGTGCGGCCAAGAGGGGGGGAGGAGTCCATCCTCCCCAAGGCACCTCGGAGGTGCCGTCCCCTTTTAGGACTCTCCCCTTTTCTTATATCTTGGCGCATGGGCCTCTTGGGGCTGGTGCCCTTGGCCCATATAGGCCAAGGCGCACCCCTACAACCCAAGTGGCCCCGGGCAGGTGGACCCCGGTGGACCCCCGGACCCCTTTCGGCACTCCCGGTACAATACCGATAACGTGCGAAACTTTTCCGGCGACCAAAATAAGACTTCCTATATATAAATCTTTACCTCCGGACCATTCCGAAACTCCTCGTGACATCGGGATATCATCCGGGACTCCGAACAACATTTGGTTTGCTGCATACTCATATTCATACAACCCTAGCGTCACCGAACCTTAAGTGTGTAGACCCTACGGGTTCGGGAGACATGCAGACATGACCGAGACGGCTCTCGGGAAATAACCAACAGCGGGATCTGGATACCCATGTTGGCTCCCACATGCTCCTCGATGATATCATCGGATGAACCACGATGTCGAGGATTCAATCAACCCCGTATACCATTCCCTTTGTCAATCGGTATTTTACTTGCCCGAGATTCGATCATCGGTATCCCAATACCTCGTTCAATCTCATTGTCGGCAAGTCACTTTACTCGTACCGTAATGCATGATCCCGTGACCAAACACTTGGTCACTTTGAGCTCATTATGATGATGCACTACTGAGTGGGCCCAGTGATACTTCTCCGTGTCAACCCAACAGACACTTTTGGAGATACCTGTAATGCACCTTTATAGTCACCCAGTTACGTTGTGACGTTTGGTACACCCAAAGCACTCTTACGGTATCCGGGAGTTACACGATCTCATGGTCGAAGGAAAAGATACTTGACATTTGAAAAAGCTCTAGCAAAACGAACTACACGATCTTGTGTTATGCTTAGGATTGGGTCTTGTCCATCACATCATTCTCCTAATGATGTGATCCCGTTATCAACGACATCCAATGTCCATAGTCAGGAAACCATGACTATATGTTTGAGCTAGTCAACTAGAGGCTCTCTAGGGACATATTGTGGTCTATGTATTCACACGTGTATTACGATTTCCGGATAATACAATTATAGCATGAATAAAAGACAATTATCATGAACAAGGAAATATAATAATAGTACTTTTATTATTGCCTCTAGGGCATATTTCCAACAGTCTCCCACTTGCACTAGAGTCAATAATCTAGTTACATTGTGATGAATCGAACACCCATAGAGTTCTGGTGTTGATCATGTTTTGCCCATGGAAGAGGTTTAGTCAACGGATCTGCGACATTCAGATCCGTATGCACTTTGCAAATTTCTATTTCCCCATCTTGAACATTTTCACGAATGGAGTTGAAGCGACGCTTGATGTGCTCGGTCTTCTTGTGAAACCTGGGCTCCTTGGCAAGTGCAATAGCTCCAAAGGTTGTCACAGAAGAGTTTGATCGGCTCCGACGCATTGGGTATGATTCCTAGGTCGGTGATGAACTCCTTCATCCAAATTGCTTCATGTGCTGCCTCTGAGGCTGCCATGTACTCCGCTTCACATGTAGATCCCGCCACGACGCTTCGCTTGCAAATGCACCAGCCATCGCTCCACTATTCAACATATACACGTATCCGGTTTGTGACTTTTAGTCATCCAGATGCGTGTCGAAGCTAAGCGTCGACGTAACCCTTTACGCATTTGACGAGCTCTTTCGTCACCCACGTAAACGAGAAACATGTCCTTTGTCCTTTTCAGTACTTCAGGATATTCTTGACGGCTGTCCGGTGTTCCTTGTCGGGATTACTTTGGTACCTTCCTACCAAACTTACGGCAAGGTTTACATCAGGTCTAGTACACAGCATGGCATACATAATAGATCCTATGGCTGAGGCATAGGGATGACACTCATCTCTTCTTTATCTTTTGCCGTGGTCGGGCATTGAGCCGAGCTCAATTTCACACCTTGCAAAACAGGCAAGAACCCTTTCTTGGACTGATCCATTTTGAACTTCTTCAAAATCTTATCAAGGTATGTGCTTTGTGAAAGACCTATGAGGCGCCTCGATCTATCCCTATAGATTTTGATGCCTAATATGTAAGCAGCTTCTCCAAGGTCCTTCATTGAAAAACTCTTATTCAAGTAGGCCTTAATGCTGTCCAAAAGTTCTATATCATTTCCCATCAAGTATGTCATCTACATATAATATGAGAAATGCTACAGAGCTCCCACTCACTTTCTTGTAAACGCAGCTTCTCCATAAGTCTGCATAAACCCAAATGCTTTGATCATCTCATCAAAGCGAATGTTCCAACTCCGAGATGCTTGCACCAGCCCATAAATGGATCATTGGAGCTTGCATACCTTGTTAGCATTCTTAGGATCGACAAAACCTTCCGCTGCATCATATACAACTCTTCCTTAAGGTAACCGTTAAGGAATGCCGTTTGACATCCATCTCGCCATATCTCGATAATCATAGTATGCGGCAATTGCTAACATGATTCGGACGGACTTAAGCTTCGCCACGGAGAGAAAGTCTCATCGTAGTCAATCCCTTGAACTTGTCGATAACCCTTAGCGACAAGTCGAGCTTTATAGATGGTAACATTACCATCCGCGTCCGTCTTCTTCTTAAAGATCCATTTGTTTTCTATCGTCACGATCATCGGCAAGTCTGTCAAAGTCCATACTTTGTTTTCATACATGGATCCTATCTCGGATTGCATGGCTTCAAGCCATTTGTTGGAATCCGCCCGCCATCGCTTCTTCATAGTTCAAGGCTCACCGTTGTCCAACAACATGATTTCCGGTGACAGGGTTGCCATACCACTCTGGTGTGGAACGTGTCCTTGTGGACCCACGAAGTTCAAGAGCAACTTGATCCAAGTACCTTGATCATCATCATTAATTTCCTCTCCAAGAGGTGTAGGCACCACAGAACATTTTCCGAGCTGCACTACTTTCCGGTTCAAGAGGTAATACTTCATCGAAGTTCTACTTTCCTCCCACTTACTCCTTTCGAGAGAAACTCCTTTTCCAGAAAGGATCCGTTCTTGGCAACAAAGATCTTGCCTTCGGATCTAAGGTAGAAGGTATACCCAATGGTTTCCTTAGGGTATCCTATGAAGACGCATTTTTCCGACTTGGGTTCGAAGCTTTTCAGGTTGAAGTTTCTTGACATAAGCATCGCATCCCCAAACTTTTAGAAACGACAACTTAGGTTTCTTCCCAAACCATAATTCATATGGTGTCGTCTCAACGGATTTAGACGGTGCCCTGTTTAAAGTGAATGTAGCTGTCTCTAGAGCGTATCCCCAAAATGATAGCGGTAAATCAGTAAGAGACATCATAGATCGCACCATATCCAATAGAGTGCGATTACGACGCTCGGACACACCGTTCATTACCGAGGTGTTCTAGGCGGCGTGAGTTGTGAAACGATTCCACATTTCCTTAAGTGTGTACCAAATTCGTGACTTAAATATTCTCCTCCACGATCTGATCGCAAGAATTTTATCTTTCGGTCACGTTGATTCTCTACTTCATTCTGAAATTCCTTGAACTTTTCAAAGGTCTCGGACTTGTGTTTCATCAAGTAGACATACCCATATCTACTCAAGTCATCGGTGAGAGTGAGAACATAACGATATCCTCCATGAGCCTCAACACTCATTGGACCGCACACATTGGTATGTATGATTTCCAATAAGTTGGTTGCTCGCTCCATTGTTCCGGAGAACGGAGTCTTGGTAATCTTGCCCATGAGGCATGGTTCGCATGTGTCAAATGATTCATAATCGAGAGACTCTAAAAGTCCATCAGAATGGAGCTTCTTCATGCGCTTTACACCAATGTGACCAAGACGGCAGTGCCACAAGTATGTGGGACTATCGTTATCAACTTTACATCTTTTGGTATTCATACTATGAATATGTGTAATATTACGTTCGAGATTCATTAAGAATAAACCATTGACCATCGGAGCATGACCATAAAACATATCTCTCATATAAATAGAACAACCATTATTCTCGGATTTAAATGAGTAGCCATCTCGCATTAAACGAGATCCTGATACAATGTTCATGCTCAAACTTGGCACTAAATAACAATTATTGAGGATTAAAACTAATCCCGTAGGTAAAAGTAGAGGTAGCGAGTCGACGGCGATCACATCTACCTTGGAACCAATCCCGACGCCAAGATCGTCACCTCATCCTTCGCTAGTCTCCGTTTATTCCGCAGCTCTGTTGTGAGTTACAAATATGAGTAATGGCACCGGTATCAAATACCTGTGAGTTACTACGAGTAATCGGTAAGGTACACATCAATTACATGTATATCAAATATACCTTTAGTGTTGCCGGCCTTCTTGTCCGCTAAGTATTTGGGGCAGTTCCGCTTCCAAAGGGTTCTTCCCTTTGCAATAAAAGCACTCAGTCTCGTGCTTGGGTCCATTCTTTGACTTCTTCCGGCAACTTGCTTTATCGGGCGCGGCAACATCCTTGCCGTCCTTCTTGAAGTTCTTCTTACCCTTGCCCTTTTTGAACTTAGTGGTTTTATTGACCATCAACACTTGATGTTCTTTCTTGATTTCAACCTCTGCTGACTTCAGCATTGAAAATACTTCGGGAATGGTCTTCACCATCCCCTGCATATTGTAGTTCATCACAAAGCTCTTGTAGCTTGGTGGGAGCGATCAAGGATCTGTCAATGACCGCCTCGTCCGGGAGGTTAATGTCCAATGGGACAAACGGTTGTGCAACCAGACATTTTGAGTATGTGCTCACCGATGTAACTGTTTTCCTCCATCTTACAACTATAGAACTTGTCGGAGACTTCATATCTCTCGACCGGGCATGAGCTTGAAAACCATTTTCAGCTCCTCGAACATCTCATATGCTCCGTGTTGCTCAAAACGCTTTTGGAGCCCGTTTCTAAGCCGTAAAGCATGCCGCATTGAACGAGGGAGTAATCATCAAGACGAGACTGCCAAGCATTCATAATGTCTTGGTTCTGCAGGATGGGTGCATCACCTAGCGGTGCTTCTAGGACATATTGTTTCTTGGCTGCTATGAGGATGATCCTCGTGTTAGGACCAAATCCGAATAGTTGCTGCCATCATCTTTCAGCTTGGTTTTCTCTAGGAACGCATTGAAGTTCATGTTGACATGAGCGTTGGCCATTTGATCTACAAGACATATTTTGCAAAGATTTTAGACTAATGTTCATGATAATTAAGTTCATCTAATCAAATTATTTAATGAACTCCCACTCAGATTTGACATCCCTCTAGTCATCTAAGTGTTACATGATCCGAGTCGACTAGGCCGTGGTCCGATCATCACGTGAGACGGACTAGTCATCGTAGGTGAACATCTCCATGTTGATCGTATCTTCCATACGACTCATGTTCGACCTTTCGGTCTCTTGTGTTCCGAGGCCATGTCCATACATGCTAGGCTCGTCAAGTTAACCCTAAGTGTTTATGCATGTGTAAAACTGTCTTACACCCGTTGTATGTGAACGTAAGGATCTATCACACCCGATCATCACGTGGTGCTTCGAAATGACGAACTTTAGCAACGGTGCACAGTTAGGGAGAACACTTTCTTGAAATAGTTATGAGGGATCATCTTATTTACTACCGTCGTTCTAAGTAAACAAGATGCATAAACATAATAAACATCACATGCAATTATATATAGTAGTGACATGATATGGCCAATATCACATAGCTCCTTTGATCTCCATCTTTGGGGCTCCATGATCATCCTGTCACCGGCATGACACCATGATCTCCATCATCATGATCTCCATCATCGTGTCTTCATGAAGTTGTCACGCCAACGACTACTTCTACTTCTATGGCTAACGCGTTTAGCAATAAAGTAAAGTAATTTACATGGCGTTCTTCAATGACACGCAGGTCATACGGAGTGACAAATCCCAGTCTCGATCCGTGTCAACCCAACAGACACTTTTGGAGATACCTGTAATGCACCTTTATAGTCACCCAGTTACGTTGTGACGTTTGGTACACCCAAAGCACTCTTACGATATCCGGGAGTTACACGATCTCATGGTCAAAGGAAAAGATACTTGACATTTGAAAAAGCTCGAGCAAAACGAACTACACGATCTTGTGCTATGCTTAGGATTGGGTCTTGTCCATCACATCATTCTCCTAATGATGTGATCCCGTTATCAACGACATCCAATGTCCATAGTCAGGAAACCATGACTATCTCATTGATCAACGAGCTAGTCAACTAGAGGCTCACTAGGGACATATTGTGGTCTATGTATTCACACGTGTATTACGATTTCCGGATAATACAATTATAGCATGAATAAAAGACAATTATCATGAACAAGGAAATATAATAATAATACTTTTATTATTGCCTCTAGGGCATATTTCCAACAAATGGGTGGTTTAGAGGAAAACCAACATGATCACGAACTCAACATAGCGGTCAGGTGACAACCTGGTAACACTTCCGAGAAGATTTTCGGAACATCACGAACCACCGATATGTCTCTAAGCTCGAGAACAATCTTGCTTTTCAAGGCAAGACGACATGATCAGAAGAGCGAGGGATTGACATAGTCCTAACTCATTGATCGAAGAGTGCACCGGAAATAAGGACTAGGTAGCACATCCTATCTTAGAATGATGATTCAATAACCAACACGCTAAGAACGAAATTATTGTCCTTTAACTACCAAGCAACAAGGTTGCTAGGAGTATTGATTTCACACATCATGGTTCATTTGTCGGCATTCCGGTTACAATAACACGAAAACCGAGGAATAAAAAATGATGGCAAGAAGTATTACTGCGTCAAGAATTCATAAGAGGTGGTGCAATTCTCATGACACTCTTGACATAAAGATGGTAACACTCCAAGGGACAGCAGAGCAAAAGCTAGTTTGGCATTTTGATCCGTGGAATACAACTGCTTTGACCCAATCCTAGATATGGATGAGGTACTGGAGTTTGTTCTCCTAGTCATTCCCGAATAGAATGGCTTGACGGGCCACAAGAGTAGTGGCATCGATGAACACGAATGCATAACTACTCCTGATTATCAATCGATAGACGAGGGCCAGAAAACAACTAAAGAGGGACAACTCAAAGGAACATATGTTTTTTTTCTGAGTTGTGGATGCATGGATTAGTATGTCGAGCGAAGCTCAACATTTTTCTTCCGGATAACCCATGCAGAAAGGTAGAACTGGCAGAGTCACAATATAGAATCGAGAACTCATTAGTAGCACTTTGGTTGTGATCGTTTGGTTCAACGAGGAACTTCTGCCATAAGTAGTTCATGGTATTTGGAAGAAGGAGATACCACGAACCTTGAGGACTGTCGCAAAGATTACTAATATCCTAGAGGAACTAGCAAACACTATCAACACGAGGTAAGTAGGGTGAATCTCGGGTTCAAAACCCAGGAGTAGAATACCTACTAATTAAATGGCATCACGGGATGCTTCGAGAATGATGGCCAGAGTCATCACACTGGGACACTAAACATGGCTAAACTACTAGGTGATCCTCTAAGATGCCTAGGGTCATGATACTAGTTCCAACATATATGTCAAGGCAAGGAGTACCTCAACAGACGATTAGTGTGCTTATTCTGACCAAAAGGACGCCGTGAACAGGAAGGAAGAATTGCAAATGCATCAGATAGTATTAGAAACCTGGGATGACTCGGACAGCATAACAGCTGTAAATGCTCAAAAAGATTTGAGACATCATGCAAAATGGTGGCATAACCACTCAACAACATCATATCAAGGTTCCGAGGCCAACTATGAACATATGGAAGTATTAGAAACTGAACTGGGGCTTAAATCTAACAATCTTGCAAGTCTACAGATTAGTAACACGTGATCCTGATAGAAAGATGAGAAGCCTAGTTCTTAATCCCCGTAGAAGAGAAGAGGATGACTCAGATCAGAAGGCCATAGGGTAAAGGAGTAAAAAGAGCCTTACGTTCCCTCCCACAATCAATTCCCTTATATAACTAAAGCATTTCTAGACTCAACTTCGACCAGTTTGGCTTGGTAATCCTATAGGCAGTCAGGCTCCAATACCAAAGCTGTCAGGACCCCGATTCCAAGTCACATTGATCTAGCCGGTAACACCTCATATCACTTTGCGACCTCACGCACGGTATTCCCACAGGTGTCGCCTTACCATGGCCCGGGACCGTTTATGCCTTTTGGCTCACGATATGATAGTGTCGCTAACATCCATATGACAGAGAACCCGGGCCGACATGGCTAGTCGTGAACCCAAAGCGGCACTAACCCATGGGGACAGGCATACATGAATCAACTTCGAGCATGTCACCGCCAGCGTGTGAATCCGGGTTGTAGCACTGGCTAACAGGACTCGGGAACCCGGGCTGTAGCAAAGTTAGGCAGGACTCGGATGTCACCGCGTGACATTTCCGGAAGGGACAGACACGAACGGCAGTGAAACACATGCCGGCCCGATCAAGTGTCTGGGCAGTAGTCTTTGAGCTAGCAGGACTCCGGTGAATCGGTCAGTAGCGGACTACTATGGCTCAAGGAAGCACTAGACTACATTTCCCCATAAGAGAGGCTGCCAAGGATAAACAACTAGATTGTCGGATCCCACACATACCAAGCATTTCAAACATACACACAATATGCTCGATATGTGTAAATACAACATGGCATCACAACATAACTCTACGACTCAAGTATTTATTCATTAGGCTCCGAGGAGCGAGATATTACAAACATGGGTCTCATGACCCAACATCCAGAGCATACGAAACAAAGCACACGTGGAAGCTTAACATGTCTGAGTACAGACATCTACAAATGAAAAAGGCTGAGAAGCGTGACTATCTACCAGATCCTGCCGAGGGCACAAGATCGTAGCTGAGGTATCAAGCTAAACGTCGAAGTCCACGTGGAACTACTAGTTAGACGGAAGTCTCTCTGCAAAAACATAAAATAGGCAAACGTGAGTACAAATGTACCCAGCAAGACTTACATAGTAACTAACTACATATGCATCATAGTCAACAAAGTGGAAGGTGGGGTTTAACTGCAGCAAGCAAGCTTTGACTCGGTGGCTATCCTGAACTACATTAACGCAAGTAACTCTTTTGGGGTGGCGCACACGAGTCCACATATTCACCATACCAATACACCACTATGGATCCGCTCCCGTCTACCTACGAGAACGCCATCCATAGCACTCACGCTTATCTTGCGCATTTTAGCGTATCCACTTTCACTTGTCTACGAACTGTTATAGGCAACCCAGAAGTCCTTTACCGTGGAAACGACTATTCGAATAGATCATATTAACCCTGCAGGGGTGTACTTCTTCACACACGCTCTCACCACTTACCGCCATGTACACCTCGTGTATCTCGGCAACCTTCAAGCGGAAGCCTGGCGAGGGAGTCGGCCACGACCTGACTAACCACACAAGTCTCTAGTCCAGGTTTATCGCCTATTCGGGTTCCATCCGCAAGGAATCCGGCCGGGTGTCGCCACGGCCCCAAACGATGTGAGCAGGGTTCCCAAGCCCACCTCGACAGTGGTTCTACGCTTGGTACACCGTGCCATGGTGCCTAGTCCGTCCCAAGCCCACCTGCAGGTGCCACTTGGTAGACTACTAACACTACCTACAAACACCGTAAACTAGTTGCAACTCCTGACAGAGATCAAGTTGATTAATAAGTCGAGAGAGCTTGGAGCCTTGGAGCCCAATGTGTGGTAGTAACTATTCATGGATCACAAACACAGAACTCAGTTCCTGAGGACGGCTGCAATGAGACAACCCACCATGTACTCCTACATGGCCTCTCACCGCTACCTTTACCAAATCGTGTTCACACACTTAGCTCTTAATAGTAGGACATGTTCACCACTTTCCAATTCATTCCCGATGAATCAGACCTAACTCAACTCTAAGCAGTAGCAGGCATGACAAACGAGCATGAATGAGTAGGCACATCAGGGCTCAAACAACTCCTACTCATGCTAGTGGGTTTCATCTATTTACTGGGGCAATGACTGGTCATGTAGAGGATAAAGGGGTTCAACTACGGCAGCAAACAACAGATGAATCATTGTTGTCCTAATGCAGTAAAAGAGAGCAGGAGCGAGAGAGTGGGATTGTATCGGAATGAACAAGGGGGTTTTGCTTGCCTGGCACTTCTGAAGATATTATAGTTCTTCATCGGTGTCATCGAACTCATCGTCGGTACGTCGTTTACTGAGAGGGGACAAACACCGGCAAATAAGGAAGAACACAATCAATGCAATGCGACAATATGATGCATGAATGTGACATGGCAATATGATGTGATTTGAGCTAATGCAACTAGCAACAGGTTAAATGAAGTTGGTTTGAACCCTAAGTTCAAATTCAAACTCCATATGTGGATATTCAAATGCCATTATTTGTTTTGCCCAATTCAGCAACTAAGTTGTTCTAACATGCATGAAAACAGTACAGATGGATAGATTGGATTTTTCTGATCATTTTTCATATATAATTTATTTGATTTGGAGTTACGGTTAAATTTATATGATTTTTAGAAGTTTAAGCCTTTTTCTGGATTTTGTGATTAAAAAGAACTAAACAAATTCTAGAAAAGGATTTACTGCGTCAGCGTGACATCATCATGACGTCAGCAGGTCAACGGGGCACGGTCCGGTCAAACCTGACCAGTGGGGTCCATTGGTTAGTGACTCAGAGCTGGGTTGGGTGGATGACAGGTGGGACCGGTCAACGCTGACTTGGTCAAAGTCCACGCTGACATGTGGGGTCCGCAAGATTAGCACTAATCTAAGCAGAAATTAAGCTAATCTAAAAAGAAATAAAGCCAGGGTTAATTCAGCGTGGGGCCCATCCGTCATGGACACGGGATTAGCTAATGGCGTCATTCGAGCTAATTATACCGGGGTTAGGCCGGCGGCTAATCGCCGGCGACGCCAGGCGCGACGGAGGGCGTCGGAATCGCCGTTCCGGCGACCAAATGGATCGTCGAGACCATCCACGTGGAGCTGGGAGTGCCCCACATTTTTCTGTGCGACCGAGACGGGCTGAGACGGCCCGAGCTCGCCGGAGCGAAGCTCGCGGCGGTGGCCGGAGTTCGGGCGAGGTCGGGGTTGGTGCTACGGTGCACGGGAGGGCGAATGAGTGGGTGCGTTAAGCTTCTTGGGCTTCCTGAGCACGGTGACGCGCTCCGTTGCGAGCTTGCGCGGCTGTGGCCACGGCTACGCCATGGCCGGCGGCGAGATGCTTCGGTCATGGTTGGGGATCGGGGCTAGAGCACGCGAGGGACGACGGGGCAAGGGGGAATCGGGTCAACGGCTCACCGCGGAGCTGCAGGGATGGTTAGTGGGCTCGGGGGCGCGCCGGAGTGGCCGAATCGACGGAGAAGGGCGCCGGAGCCGAAGCTTGAAGACGATGATGATGGCGGCTGCTCGGGGCCTCCGTGCTTCCTTCCTTCGGTGCAGAGGTGAAGCGAGAGGTGGCGAAGGCTCTGGATAGCTCGGGGAGGCAAGGCGACGGCGGTGGGCGCGGCGGCTCACGGCGGCGTGCTCAGGCGCGTGAGGGGAAGAGCGACGGAGAGAGACAGAGGAAAGGGGAGGGCACGAGGAGAGAGTGAGAGAGGGTCGGGGTTGTACGTGGCGGCTCCAGGAGCCTCTCCCACGTCGGTGGAAGCAGGAGGTGGCCACAGCGTGTGGCCACAGGCGCCGGGCACGCGCCTCTTGTCCTCCTGGCGAGAGGAGGGAGATGACTGGCAGTTGGGCTCGGGCGGGCTGCTCATAAGCTGGGCCGACTACGATGGCAGTCGCTGTGCACGCTTACATTACATTTATATCTCTGTTTGTTTTCTTTTTATATATTCATTTTGCCACTGATTCAAATTCAAAATAAATTCATAACAGGGCAAAACCTTCTGAATATTTATATGTTGCCATTATGGACTTCTCCAAAGGCACATAAATAATTTCAGGGCATTTTGAGTTATATTCTATATAAAATGAATATAATCCAAAACTCAAATACATATTGATTTAATTTCAAACTCCCAAAATAATTCCTTCAAAAATGTTCATTAATTTTGGTTGGAATCAAAACTCCTGCCAAAATACAACCAACATTAATTAAGGCCATTTTGGATTGATTGAATGCAATTTTCCAGGGTTCTTTGCCCTTTTTGAATTAAATTTTGAGGCTTCCAAATTTCCTCAATTCAAGTTTTCAAAAATTTAAACATGACACAAGCAAAATGCAAACACTAGGCAGCACCAGAAGCTAGGGATGTGACAGCCGCCAAATCAAGATTGGACTAGTAACGGTAAGCATATTGAACAAAATCAACGCCCACAACTACTTTTTTTTCTACTCGTGCAAAGAATCTACGCAATAGACCTAGCTCATGATGCCCTTTGTTGGGGAACGAAAGAAATTCAAAATTTTCCTATGTGTCACCAAGATCTATCTATGGAGAAACTAGCAACGAGGGAAGGAGAGTGCATCTACATACCCTTGTAGATCGCTAAGCGAAGCGTTCAAGAGAACGGGGTTGAAGGAGTCGTACTGCCGTGATCCAAATCACCGGAGATCCTAGTGCCGAGCAGACGACACCTCCGCTGCTCAACACACGTAGAGCTCCGGTGACGTCTCTCATGCCTTGATCCAGCAAGGAGAGAGGGAGAGGTTGGGGAAGACTCCATCCAGCAAGAAAGACGACGGTGTGGTGGTGATGGAGGAGTGTGGCAATCTGCAGGCTTCGCCAAGCACCGCGGAGAGGAGGAGGACTTGGGAGAGGGGAGGGCTGCGCCAGGGGCAAGGGTGCAGCTCCCATGCGCCTCTCCCACTATATATAGGGGTGGAGGGGATTATTTCTTGCCCTCCAAGTCCATTGGGGTGTTGGCAAAGGTGGGAGGAAAGAAATCTCATCCTTTCCTTTCCCCATCGATTGTTATCCCCCTTTAGGGATCTTGATCTTATCCCTTCTGGATATGATCTTATTCCTTCTAAGGGGGATCTTGGTGCGCTTGACCAGGGTGTGGGGCCTTGCCCCACTACTCACGTTCATGTGGGTCCCCCATGCAGGTGGGCCCCACTCCGGAACCTTCTAGAACCTTCCCGGTACAATACCGAAAAATCCCGAACATTTTCCGGTGGCCAAAATAGGACTTCCCATATATAAATCTTTACCTCCGGACCATTCCGGAACTCCTCGTGACGTCCGGGATCTCATCCGGGACTCCAAGAAACATTCGGTAACCACGTATATCTATTCCCTATAACCCTAGCGGCCATCGAACCTTAAGTGTGTAGACCCTACGGGTTCGGGAACCATGCGAACATGACCGAGACGTTCTCCGGTCAATAACCAACAATGGGATCTGGATACCCATGTTGGCTCCCACATGTTCCACGATGATCTCATCGGATGAACCACGATGTCAAGGACTCAATCGATCCCGTATACAATTCCCTTTGTCTAACGGTATTGTACTTGCCCGAGATTCGATCGTCGGTATACCGATACCTTGTTCAATCTCGCTACCGGCAAGTCTCTTTACTGCTCCGTAACACATCATCCCGTGATCAACCCCTTGGTCACATTGTGCACATTATGATGATGTCCTACCGAGTGGGCCCAGAGATACCTCTCCGTTTACACAGAGTGACAAATCCCGCCTCGATTCGTACCAACCCAACAGATACTTTCGGAGATACCAGATTGCACCTTTATAGCCACCCAGTTACGTTGTGATGTTTGGTACACCCAAAGCATTCCTACGGTATCCGGGAGTTGCACAATCTCATGGTCTAAGGAAAAGAACTTGACATTAGAAAATCTTTAGCATATGAACTACACGATCTTTGTGCTAGGCTTAGGATTGGGTCTTGTCCATCACATCATTCTCCAAATGATGTGATCCCGTTATCAACGACATCCAATGTCCATGGTCAGAAAACCGTAACCATCTGTTGATCAACGAGCTAGTCAACTACAGGCTTACTAGGGACATGGTGTTGTATATGTATCCACACATGTATCTGAGTTTCCTATCAATACAATTATAGCATGGATAATAAATGATTATCATGAACAAGGAAATATAATAATAACCAATTTATTATTGCCTCTAGGGCATATTTCCAACAGCCGCACCCCGGCGCCGCTCAAAAAATACCAAGGCGCGGGGAAATGCGCCAGACCTACAAGATATATTGGAGGACAAGACAAGGCAAACAAGATCGATCTACGGATCGCGTGGGTGCCCCATGACACGTGACGATAACCGTCACGCCGGATACGGCAACTCCGGCCGGGCCGAACATAGTAGACAAAGCTCATTTGAGCTGCGTCGTGATATAGCCCAATACATAGGCGCCGCACACCCACTATGCTTTACAGATGAAGTGATGGATCATCAAATCCCTGAGGGTTTCAAACCCGTAAACATTGAATCATATGATGGCACAACAGATCCTGCGGTTTGGATCGAGGACTATCTCCTTCACATCCACATGGCCCGCGGTGATGATCTACACGCCATCAAATACCTCCCACTCAAGCCTAAAGGACCAGCCCGGCATTGGCTTAACAGCTTGCCAGCAGAGTCAATTGGTCGTTGGGAAGACCTGTATGCCACATTCCTCGACAATTTCCAGTGCACATATGTGCGACCACCAGGCGCCGATGACCTAAGCCACATAATTCAGCAGCCAGAGGAATCGGCCAGACAATTCTGGACATGGTTCCTAACCAAGAAAAATCAAATCGTCGACTGTCCGGATGCAGAGGCCCTTGCAGCCTTCAAACACAACATCTGCGACGAGTGGCTTGCCCGGCACCTAGGACTGGAAAAACCGAAATCCATGGCAGCCCTCACAACACTCATGACCCGCTTATGCTGGAGAGGACAGCTGGCTAGCTCAGAGTAACAACAGGACCAAGAGCGCCGGTAATTCGGATACCAAGGACAAGAATGGCAGGTCGCGCAACAAGCACAAGTTACCGCATTAACGGCGATAATGCCGAGGATACGGTAGTCAATGCCGGATTCAGAGGCTCTAAACCCGGCCAAGGAAAAAGCCATTTAAAAGAAATACTTGGGCCCATCCAATTTGGACCGAATACTCGATCGCTCGTGCGGATACACGGCACTTCGAAAAACTAGCCAACCACACCAACAGGATTGTTGGGTGTTCAAGCAAGCGAGCAAGTTAAATGCGAAAACAATGACAAGGGGCTGCATAGCGATGACGAGGAGGAGCCCGGCCGCGAACAATAGAGGATGAAGGGCTTCCCCACAAGTGCGTGACGGTGAACATGATATACGCAACCCACATAACCAAAAGGGAGCGGAAGCGTGCACTAAGGGACGTATATGCGATGGAGCCACGCCCCAAAGTTCAACCCGTGGTCTTCCCGCCGATCACTTTTGATCAAAGGGACCACCCCACTAGCATCCGCCATGGCGGATTCGCCGCATTGGTTCTAGACCCTATCATTGACGGATTTCACCTCACTAGAGTCCTAATGGACGGCGGCAAAGAAATGAACTCGCTTTATCAGATACAAAGGCGCAAAATGGGCATAGACCCATCAAGGATTAAACCCACGAAGACGACCTTTAAAGGTGTCATACCAGGTGTAGAGGCCAACTACATGTGCTCGATTACACTTGAAGTGGTCTTCGGATCCCCGGATAACTTCGAAGCGAGGAGTTAATCTTCGACATAGTCCCGTTCATGGCGGCTATCACGCGATCTTTCGAACGAACCGCATTTGCAAAGTTCAATGCGGTGCCGCACTAGGCATATCTCAAGCTCAAGATGCCAGGTCCTCGAGGAGTCATCACGGTCAATGGAAACACCGAACGCTCTCTCCGGACGGAGGAGCATATGGCGGCCCTCGCGGCGGAATTACAAAGCAGCCTCTTAAGGCAATTCTCGAGTCCGGCTATTAAACGTCCGGACATCGTCAAGCGTGCCCGGAGTAACCTACAACAAGACCGCCTGGCACGTTCCGAGCACGCATAGCAATGCGGCCCAAACCCCAGCCCTCCCGAAATTGCGAACCAAAGATTACGCTGCGTGCATAATTACGCCCGGAAATACCATGGGCATAGGGGAGGGCACGACCACGGCATGCCTGTAATGAGGCTCAACCGCACCTTTGGGCTCCCGATTGTGTCATTCTTTTCTTTTCTTCTTTCTTTTTACTTTCAGGACTCCATTCTCACGAAGCCTGTCCGCAAGAGAATCGCCAAACACACGATGCAACAGCCAGGAAGCGTAAAGCTACGCCGAGTGTCCGTGTGGTCTCTATTACGAAAGCGGTATACCTGTTTCACATACCATCCCGCAGCTTACCCTCGAGGGGGACATTTTAAAAGTCCCGCCCCTTGCTTATCGCACTATTTGTATCATTACGCTCTTCATCGCAGCCCTTTTGAATAAACAATACATAGCTTCTGCCTATTATTGAATTCCTTTTTTCTCTATATATATATATATATATATATATATATATATGTTCAGTTATGACATTGTGCAAACGTAAACTTTGGTACGGGCAATACACGAGGGGCTTAAGTACCCCACAATATGGTGTGATAAGTCCGAACACTTTCACAAGTGCGGCACCCCGAACTTATAGCATTATATGCATCGGATCCGAATCATGTCTTGGGTCAATAGTTGGGTTTGCCCGGCTCCCATGTTTTGGTACCTTATGTTCCGTTATATCGGCTAAGGTAAGGCTGGGAGAACCATCGCGATTGCGCCGGTTGAGCTGGGTTAAGCACCTCGGTGGAGAAAGCTAAACCGATCGTCATGATAGGGCGAGAGCCGGTCGCTGTTCGAGAGGTTTCGAGTCCCTAAAGACTTATGCCGCTTAGAGCAAGGAGTCGGCATTGTCCGGCCTAGGCGTGGATAGCGCCCCGAAATCGATCTTCCGAATACGAGGGGCTTTGCTGAAATTTAAAATTATAGAATTCTATGGCTAAGTGAGAGTGTTCAAGCATTATAGTCCGGTTGCCTTGTTCGCTATGCTGAGCGCCTCCCTCAAGGACCCAAGAATGGGAACAAGAGCGCAAGTTTATCCCGAACACCCCAAAGACTGCGTGGCATGGGGGCTGAAGCCGACGACTCGCCATCTCTCAAGTTTAATACATGGCCGCACAGAAGGTAATATTTTAAATTCCAAAGTGTTGCTTAGCGCATATGAACAAGTTTTCAGCATACAGGTTAACAAATGCGAGTCTACTCAAAAATTACATCTTTGGAGCATTCACCCGCTATAAGGCGGGCACCCTTCAGGACGCCCTCATAATACATTTCAGGCTTGCGATGCTCCTTGCCCGGTGGTGGTCCGTCTGTCACAAGCTTCTCATCGTCCATCTTGCCCCAGTGCACCTTTTCACGGGCAAGGGCCCTACGGGCACCTTCGATGCAGACGGAGCACTTGACGACTTCAACCCATGGACATGCGTCCACCAGCCACCTCACCAGCCCGAGGTAGCTCCCAGGCATGGCTTCCTTAGGCCACAGCCGAACTATGAGGCCCTTCATGGCCTGTTCGGCCACCTTATGGAGCTCGACCAACTGCTTCAACTAGTCGCTTAAGGGCACCGGGTGTCCGCATCGCGATATCGAGACCAGTAACACCTTCTCCGGCCGAGCTTCCCTCCTCGGCTCGGTAGAATGCGGCAGCATCGGACACACTGCGGGGAAGATCTGCGAATGCTCCTGGAGAGCTCCAGATTCGGGTAAGTAACAGATAATTCACTTTCACATGCTTGCTTTGCATAAAGAATGCCTTACCCGCCGCTATCTTCTTCATCGCCTCAATTTCCTGGAGGGCTTTTTGCGTTTCGGCCTTAGCGGCTTTGGCGCTCTCAAGAGCCGAGGCGAGCTCGGACTCTCGAGTCTTTGAGTCACGCTCCAAACTCGTGTTTTTCCACGAGAGCCCGGAGCTCTTGCCACACCTCCGCCACCCGCCTCCTGCTTCTCTCGCTCGGTGCGCTCAAGGCCGCATTGCTTCGGCCTTGGACACCGCTTCCTTCGTGGTCGCCACCTCGCTCAGGGCCCCGCAGATTCACGTTATTCCTGTCATTTTTTGCAACCACATCTTTTAAATACTCCCATAAGGTATTACTTGCCTTCCTTGTCCTCGAGCTGCTTTTTGGCAAGGCCGAGCTCGTTATCGGACCGCTCGAGGCTCTGCTTCAATGCATCAACCTCCGTAGTCAGTGCGGCAGAGGTCAGCAGCGCAGCCTGCATTCCCATATTGACATACTTATGTTAGACTCTCACAGATATCTTTTAGATCCTCGCCTCGCTTTTTTCTTTCCAAACACCAAACCGAGCATCGGGGCTACTCTTGTCTATGCGGTAATATTTTTACATATCTTAAATACATACCTCAAAGCCTGTTAGAAGGCTGGCACAGGCTTCAGTCAGCCCGCTCTTGGCGGACTGGACTTTCTGGATCACCACACTCATAACAGTGCGGTGCTCCTCATCGATGGAAGCGCTGTTAAGCGCCTCCATCAAATTATCCGGTGCCTTCGGTTGGACGGAGGTCACCGGTGTCGCAGTCTTGCCCTTCTTACGAAGGGGTCGTCACGGACTCGGAACCACCGAAGGTTCCAGACGGAGTCCAAAGACAGGTCGGACTTAAAGCCCTTCGGGTTTTATCCCCTTTGGCGCCCGAGTCCGGAGGTCGCCTTTGCGCCTCGTGGCCACCTCCTCCTGGCTGGGCCCCTTTTGGGACTCCACCTTGGCGTCATTCGCGGCGGGAGGAGATGAGGTGGTCGGAAGTGAGGTGCTATTCACATCCGACGAATCCAGGGAGCCGCTCGTCGGAGCGTCGAGCCCGTCCTTGGGCGGGCTGCATGGTTATATTTGGCGTTAGAAGATGTTGTGCGACAAATGGAACGCCATGAGTTATTCTGGTGTCCGGACACTTACGATTTCGCCAGGGGCTTGGTCCTCGGTGGCCACTCCTCTTCGCCGTCGTCGGCGTTGGTGGTGTAGTCCAAGGAAGGGTCCTTCCTTCTTGGACCCTCCGGCCTCCCCAGTTGGGGCAGCCTTCCTTTCTTCTCTCCTTCACCGGGAGAGGCCTCTTTCCTCCTCCTCGCGTCTTCGCGGAGGAGTCCGCCTCGAGTCATCGGACGATGAGTCCGACAACACTGGCGCCGGAACTCCATCGAGTTCCCGTGGCCTTCTTCTTGGCATTCTTCTCCGGCACCACGTATAGGCCGAAACCAGCAGCCCGTCAATCGGTCGTCTGGCTGGGTATTACGGCAAGGAGCCGGACGGTCAATCTGTCCGGACGTCTTCTCGCCGATCTGTCAAAGGTAAGGGAGTTTTAGATCCCGCATAGAGTCAAACTATGAAAAAGAGTCCGTAAAGGGTAAAATAGCTTACCTCGATGGCTTGCTGCCATGAGCTGAATCCGCGATCTTCGCAGACGGATGCGGGAGCCTCGGCGCCTTTGAACAAGACCTTCCGTGCATCTTCGTATGTAGTGTCAAGAGCGGCTCAAGGTTCAGGGTTGTGCCGGATCAAACTCCCACAAGTTGAAGGCCCGTTGCTGGCATGGGAGGATCCGGCGGATGAGCAAAACCTGGACTACGTTGACAAGCTTGAGCTTCTTGTCCACCAGGTTTCGGACGCAGGTTTGAAGTCCGGTCAGCTCTTTCGAATTACCCCACGTCAGGCTCGTCTCTTTCCATGAGGTGAGCCATGTAGGGAAGCCAGATCGGAATTCGGGGGCCGCTGCCCATTTAGAGTCGCGCGGCTCGGTGATGTAGAACCACCCCGATTGCCACCCCTTTATGGTCTCCACGAAGGAGCCCTTGAGCCATAGGATGTTGGCCATCTTGCCCACCATGGCACCTCCAAGACTACTCGGCGGCCGCCCACTACCTTCGGCTTGACATTGAAGGTCTTCACCATAAGTCAAGTGGGGCTGGATGCAGAGGAAGGCCTCGCACACGATGATGAACGCCGAGATGTTGAGGATGAAATTCGGGCCAGATCGTGGGAAATCTAGGCCGTAGTAGAACATGAGCCCCGGACAAATGGGTGAAGTGGAAAACTTAGTCCATGGAGGAAGTGGGGAGGAACACCACCCTCTCATGGGGCCCGGGGTGGGGATGAGCTGCCCTTGTCGGGGAGCCGATGCGCGATGTCGTCGGACAAGTATCCGCCTTCGCAACTTTTTTGATGTGCCCTCCATGACGGAGGAGGCCATCCACTTGCCTCCCGCTCCAGACATAGTTGGAGAAGGTTGAGGTGGGATGTGCGGACTTGGGCGCTAGAGCTCAAGTGCGCGGAAATGGATGAGCAAAGGAGGAAGAAGGCGTGTGTGAAAAAGTGGATCCTTATATGGACGGACAAAGCTATGCGTCCCCACCAGCCTGATAAAACTCGCTTATCTCCTAAGCGCCGTAATCAATGGCGCGGTTGGGTTACCCACGCCCGTATTGACGAGAATCCCGGAATAAGGGGACACGATCTCTACTTTGACAAGACATGCCAAGAAAACCGCCTCGCTAAACGCTACCGAGGTGGGACAAGAAAACGATTGAATAAAGGCTTGGCCGTCGTGTGATGTCACGCTGCGAATACGCCGCCAGATTGAGTTTGTGTAAATAGTATTCTCTCTACGGTGGTATGTGGAACTTATTTTGCAGAGCGGACACTATCCTTGTGTTCAAAATCTTCTATGAAGAATTCGGAGGAGGAACCCGCCTTGCAATGCCGAAGACAATATGCGCGCCGGACTCGTCGTCATTGAAGCCTGGTTCAGGGGCTACTGAGGGAGTCCCGGATTAGGGGGTGTCCGGATAGCCGGACTATGACCTTTGGCCGGACTCATGGACTATGAAGATACAAGATTGAAGACTTCGCCTCGTGTCCGGATGGGACTTTCCTTGGCGTGGAAGGCAAGCTTGGCGATACGGATATGTAGATCTCCTACCATTGTAACCGACTGTGTAACCCTAACCCTCTTTGGTGCCTATATAAACCGGAGGGTTTTAGTCCGAGGATCTAACAACAATCATACCATAGGCTAGCTTCTAGGGTTTAGCCTCTCCGATCTCGTGGTAGATCTACTCTTGTACTAACCATATCATCAATATTAATCAAGCAGAGTAGGGTTTTACCTCCATCGAGAGGGCCCAACACAGGTAAAAACATCGTGTCCCTTGTCTCCTGTTACCATCCGCCTAGACGCACAGTTCGGGACCCCCTACCCGAGATCCGCCGGTTTTGACACCGACACAAGGCCTTTGATACGGTGAAGTGGCCCTTCCTCCTAGAAGTAATGACACGGCTTGGCTTTGGGAGGAAATGGATCGAGTGGATTTGTGGACTGCTTGCCGCCTCGTCGACGAAGATTGCAGTGAATGGTGTGCCAGGAGAGACGATTTACATTACGTGTGGGCTACGGCAAGGAGATCCGATTTCCCCCATGCTTTTCATCCTCTGCATGGAACCACTACAAGCCTTGTTCAGCAAAGCCATGGATCAGGGCATCTTCGCCCCTCTGAGTACAAATGGAGTGCACCAACGGCTGTCCATGTTTCCGACGATGTCATGATGTTCTTCAAGCCCGTGGCTCAGGAAATTCGAGCTTGCAGAGAGATCCTGGGAATGTTTGGGGCTGCCTCAGGCCTGGTGGTGAATCTTGCTAAGAATGCGGCATTATCCATCCGATGTTCAACAGATGAGTTGGAAGCAGTGTGCACATCTTTGGCCTCACAAGTGCACCTTTCCCATGCAAGTATCCTGGCCTACCGCTCTCAATCAGAAAGGCCACGCCCGCGCAGTTCCAATACTTGCTGGAGAAGTTTGCTAACCGTCTGCCCAACTGGAAGGCCGCTTCCCTACCGAAAAGTGAACGACTCACCCTCATTCTCTCCATCTATGAGCAATACCTATTCATGCCATGCTCGCCATGAATATACCTCCGAAGACCCTCACCGCCCTGACGAAGATTTGCTGAGGTTTCCTCTGGTGTGGGAAGATGGATGCGCGCGGTGGCAATTACGCCGTGGCATGGGATTCGGTGTGCCGCCCTAGGTGGGCCGGAGGCCTCGGCATACCAAATTTGAGGTGGTTGAACACCGCGATGATGTCAAGATGGTCGTAGCTACAGCGTACTGACCATACAAGGCCTTGGGCAGAATTTCAAATCACCACCCCAGCGGATTCAAGAGTGCTCTTTCGAGCTGCGACCACAGCTACGGTGGGACATGGAAATGACATACTATTTTGGGAGGACAAGTGGATTGACGGCTACATAATCCAGGACCTGACACCCATGCTATACTCAAGGGTACCAAGGAAAACGAGATCTATACGAACAGTCGCGGAGGCACTTACATATCACTCATGGGCGGCGGACATTGGGCCTGAGCTTACGACCAACATGCTCCACTAGTTCTTGGCCTTATGGCAGCGAGTGGAGGACGTGGCCCTGCATGAGGATGCATAAGACAAGATACATTGGGCGTGGGAGAAGGATGGCATGTTTTCGGCACGATCGGCATACGCTGCCAAGTTCGCGGGCCTCGAGGTTGCACCAATGGCTGAGTTCACGTGGAAGTCACGGGCGCCCCTACAGCGTCGATTTTTCGCTTGGCTAGCCATGAGGAATAGGTGTTGGACCTCCGACCGCCTTGCTAGAAGAGGACTGCCTCACCAAAGCTCGTGTCCATTTTGCGACCAACATGAGGAGACCATCACCCACATCATGATCGGATGTGTCTTCGCTAGAGAGGTTTGGAGCAAGGTGTGCCTAGCCTTGGAACAGCCAGAAAGTGCCCCAACGGTGACGGAGTCCCTTCCGGAGTGGTGCATCAGGCAGGAGGAAATTGGACAACACAGGAAGCCCGCTAGGAGAATCTCTATATTGGTCCTCTGGGAGCTGTGGATTCACCGGAATGCAGTGGTCTTTGACGGAGCAGCGCCATCCACACCCAAAGTGCTCAAGAGCATTGAGCGCGAAGTCAGGGCATGGAAGCAGGCAGGATTACTACGAGGTAAGCCAAGGCGTTTGTGCTGGGCCTTGCATCGTGGGAGAATAGCGAGTAGTCCTTAAGCTGAGTAGTCGGGTGGGGTGTCCAAGGGCTTCCTGTAAATAACAATGTAATTACATGTGTGGAGGGTTTCTACCTTTTCCTTCTATAATATATGATACGCACACTCGTGCGTATTCGAGAAAAAAGAAGAAAAAACCCAATTTTTTCCAGAAAACAAGAAAAATCGGATCCACGAGGAGCAACTAACGGTTACCCCATGGGGAGCTGTCATTTTTTTGCCCTATGAGCATGCCAAATGGTGTGCCTAGCTGCCGAAACATGTCCCGTGCTAGGTGCTCACTCTGGATTTCTTTTTTATTTTTCTGTATGATTTTTCGGGTCTAAGATGTTTTTTGTCTTTTAGTCTTTGCCTGGTTTTCCCTATTTTTGGAAGTTTTTTTAAGAAGTTCTTTTCCTCAAGATGCACAACATATGGTTTTGCGAGAAGCATAGTTGTGCTTTCTAAAATGAAAACACAACCCGTTCTTCCACCAGAAGTACATTTGTCTTTCCCGAAAATAAAAAAACACAGACTGTGCTTCACGAGAAGAACAACTGTGCTTCTCTGAAAAAGGGAAAAACACGATGATGCTTCCAAAAATATACTCCTCCGTTCCAAATTACTCGTCGTGGTTTTAATTCAAATTTGAACTAAAACCACGACGAGTAATTTGGAACGGAGGGAGTATATGAAAAGGTGCAATTGTGCTTTCCTTTCTTTTGACTGTGGTTTTTCTCTTCTAGGTTTCAAACCTTTTTCCAGTTACGTTTTTCTTTTGGTTTTATTTTTTCATTTTTTCCACGTTATTTTTTACTTCCTCCATCCCATAATATAAGAACGTTTTTCAAGCTAACATAGCTTAAAAACGTTCTTATATTATGGGACGGAGGGAGTACTTATTTATGAGTTTTCCAGTTTTTTCATGAAAAAAGGTTCGTCGAAAACTTTTAACATGAGTTCTAGTTTCGAAGATCTCGACGTGAGAAATCCAATAGTGAAACGGTTCATGATTTGAACGCACGGTTCAAGAGATAAACCATTTTGAAAAAATAAATCTAAAAAAACTCTCGGGTTGCGACATTGTCAACACCAGAGAAAAGGTGGAGTGACCTTTGCAAGGGCCAATTGATAACTTTTTTTAGGGAAGGCCATCATGACTAATTTTATTAAATCAAAGCACAATTACATCATCCACAGGTTTGTTGATGACAAACCTCGGAGGCTCGTCTACTCAAATCTTAGAAAATTTATTATAAAAACCTACATTTAGCTAGCTCATGTGCCACAGTATTAGCCGAGCGAAGACAATGTTTGAACTTGACATTTCCAATCGATGTCACCATGTCAAAACATTCCGCGAGGAATGCAGCTGTTGCGGCCCACCATTGAGTTTGCCTAAAATAAAAGTTATAACATCCAAAAAATCTGATTCAGGGCTCCTTTGATTCATAGGATTTACATAGAAATTTTGGAGGATTAGAATCCTTAGGAATTTCCCCATGTTGGTTGTTTGATTCATAGGATTGAATCCTATTGGAATTTTTTCTAAGGATATTTTTGGTACTACTTCTCATAGAATTTCTAGCATCCACTCAAACCTGTTTGAATGAATCCTTCCTATGATGTAATCAAACAACCTAAAATCATGTATGATTGAGATGAGCATGACATTCTAATCCTATGTTTTTCCTATTCCCACATTTTTAGAATCCTGCGAATCAAAGAGGTCCAGCTTCAACATTATGGATGCCAAGGGGGTTAGCTAAAGCCAATCCATCATGCGTTGCACTTGCCACCATAGATGTAACATACTAAAATGTACTTACACTATGCATCAAGAAATTGACCTTTTTCATCTCGGATGATCATAATTGTAGTTCCAACACCAACATCTTCATGATATACATCATCCACAATCACTTTAATGAATATAGGGTCCGATTTGCACCACTTCTGATCTAGGGCCCGTATTGCGAGATGTAGACTTGAGAAAATTCCCTGCCATAGACAAGACAAATATAGGCCATCTATAGCTTAGTGGACATGCTTCATTATGTGTTTTTTGTTGTAGGGTGAAGCCCTAGAGGGGATCTTTTCACACTTGGAAGGGGAAAAGAGGAAGAACACTCAAGAACACAAGGCACAAATCACTCAAACAAACCCAAATATCACATCCACTAGAGTAGCATACATGAGATCCACAAGATTACATGAACAATTCAAGGAAAATAGCACTAAGGTAAAAGTTCTTCCCAATAGGTGCGGTCTTGCATCCAAGAGGATCTTCTCCAAGAGGAGGGCTTGGTCTCCAAGAGGAGGCCTAGATCTCCTAGAGGAGGAAGATGAGCAAAGCTCTCTCTCGTTGTGTTCTAAATACTTTGCTAACCCTAAACATAACTCTAGGTACGGAATATATAGGCTTGGGGTCAAGGTGGAAGAAGAGGGGCTCAAACAGGCGATCACATCTGTCCATCCTGCAGAGCCCGTGTGCACGGGGTCCCGTGGGCACAGTACACGCACGTGCACACGGGGTGCCTCAGCGCCAACTTCCTGGATAGTCCGTGGGCACGGGGTCTCCGTGGCCCGTGCGCACGGGGTCGCCTGGGACTTCCTGTCCAGCTGCTGTAGTGCTCTGTCTTGATCCGCATGGCCTTGGGGTGGTCCTCCTTCTCCTTGGTGATGCTCCTGAGCTTCTTCGTGGTGTTCCTCTTCGTACCTAATGAGGCATAGCATATTTTGGTGAGGTAGCACCCTAGTTCCATTTGTATCCATATGCAAGTCAAGTAGGAAGGAGTTCACCTCGGTTTCCAATGCACGTTCTCTAGCTCTTATCATAGGTCCACGTGGGGCTTGATGTGTTGGTGTAGAGTCCATGGGGATGATGGAAGGATGCTCCGCATCATCTCCCCCCCCCCTTGGGAGAGATCCGTCCATGGATCGTGATCAACATCATCATCATACTTAGCCAAATCTTTGACGTTGAAGATGTCGCTTACGTTGTACTTGTCGCATGGAATGTCAATCTTGTAAGCGTTGTTGTTGTAGCATGCTAGCACCTTGAGGGGTCCATTGGCTCGTGGTAGAAGCTTTGTTTTGCGCTTGTTGGGGAAGCGGTCCTTGTGAAGGTGAAGCCATACAAGATCGCCCGGTTGGAACACCATGGGTGTCTTGTTGATGTTGATCTTGGTGGCGATGTGATGTACTTGACGCTCGATTGTTGCCCGTGTATATTCATGCATCTTCTTGAGGAAAGTTGCCCTTGCCCTTGCATCCATGTTTGTGCGTTCTTGGAGCGGAAGGGGAAGAATGTCCAATGGGGACAATGGGTTGAAGCCGTAGACAACCCCGAAGGGGGACTTGCCGGTAGTAGTGTGTCAAGCTCGATTGTAGGCATACTCGGTGATGGGTAAGCACTCCTCCCACTCCTTGATGTTCTTCTTGATCAACACACGTAGGAGAGTGGATGGAGTCCGGTTGGTGACTTCCGTTTGGCCGTCGGTTTGGGGATGGTAGGCCGTTGAGAATAGAAGCTTGAGGCCGAGCTTGGCGCATAAGGTCTTCCAAAAGTAGCTTAAGAACTTGACGTCACGATCCGACATTATGGTCCTTGGTACTCCATGTAACCTCAAGATTTCCCTGCAAAAAAGTTTTGCAACATGTGAAGCATCGTCTATCTTATTGCATGGGATAAAATGAGCCATTTTAGAGAATCGGCCCACGACAACAAATACGGAATCCTTCCCATTTTGAGTCCTCGGTAATCCAAGCACAAAATCCATGCTAATATCTTCCATAGGTTGATGTGGAATAGGTAAAGGCATATGTAAACCATGGGATTGAGATTGTGACATAGCTTTGCAACATGTAGAGCACCAGGTGGTGAAGCGTGTGACATCGCGAAACATCTTGGGCCAAAAATAGTTCTTGGAGAGCATGCCGAAAGTCTTGTCGCGTCCAAAGTATCCCATGAGTCCACCTCCATGAGCCTCTTGAAAGTCACACTTAGCATAAGGAGTAGCAAAAGTCACATCATCCTCATACAAATCTTTGATATGATCAAATCCGACAACATTCAATTCAAGTTGAGTAATTAACATGCATTTGCGGGAAAGAGCGTCCGCCACAACGTTCTCCTTGCCCTTAATGTACTTGATCACATATGGGGGAAACATTCAATGAATTCACTCCATTTAGCATCTCGTTTATTCAACTTGGTTTGGCCTTTAAGGTACTTAAGTATCTCATGATCGGTATGTCTGACAAACTCATGCGGTCTAAGATAATGCTCCCAAACATGCAACACACACACACTAAAGCATACAATTCTTTGTCATAGATGGGATAGTTAAGTTGAGTGCCGGAGAGTTTTTCACTAAAGTATGCAATAGCTCACTTTTCTTGCATCAGAACTCAATTCCATTACCACTAGCATCACAATGAACCTCAAAAGTTTTGTCCAAGTTGGGCAAAGCAAGAATCGGAGCATGAGTAAGCAAATATTTCAGCTCATCAAAAGCGGTAGATTGCAAAGGTCCCCAAACAAAAGGAGCATTTTTCTTACTCAAGGCATGCAATGGTGCGGCAATAGTGCTAAAATCTTTCACAAAGCGACGATAGAAACCCACAAGGCCAAGAAAACTACGCACTTGTTGCAAATTAGTGGGTTGTGGCCAAGTTTTAATTGCTTCAGTTTTAGACTCATCAACATGGACACCCTTTTAGGAAACAACAAAACCCAAGAAAACAAGCTTGTCAACTCCAAGAGTGCACTTTTTCATGTTGGCGTAAAGACATTCCTTGCGAATACTTTGCAAAACGGACCTAACATGATTTACATGATCTTTGATGGATTTGCTAAAAACAAGTATGTCATCGAAGTAGACCACAACAAACACTCCAATGTAAGGATGAAGCACAAAATGCATAAGACGCATGAAAGTACCGGGAGCTTCGGATAAACCCATAGGCATAACCAACCACTCGTACAAGCCAAATTTAGTTCTGAAAGCGGTTTTCCGTTCATCGCCTTCTTGTATGCGGATTTGATAACAGCCACTTTTAAGATCAATTTTTGAGAAAATTGTGGCACCGCTAAGCTCATCTAGCATATCATCAAGGCGAGGAATGGGATGCCTATAATTAACGGTGATAGCATTGATGGGTCTACAATCGGAGCACATGCAAAAACTACCATCTTGCTTGGGCACAAGGATAACCGGAATGGCACAAGGGCTTAAGCTTTCACGTACATGGCCGTTGTCGATGAGTAGTTGTACTTGCCGTTGGATCTCCTTAGTTTTTTCGGGGTTGACGCGGTAGGGAGCCTGGTTTGGAAGAGATGCTCCGGGATGAGGACGATCCTATGTTCAATGTCACAGAAGCGGAGGAAGACCAGGAGGTAGCTCATCGGGAAGACATCCTCAATTCTCGCAACAAGTTAGAGAACACTAGAGGAAGAGGATTAGGAGTGTTAGTTTTTGCCACCTCATCTTTGCATAGGAGGACTAAGTGGATGACACTTGATGGGTTCTCACACACTTATCTCATCTCTCTTTTTATGGCTAGGAGGACTAAGTTTTTCTCTCTTGGCGAAGAGTCGCTCAATTTTGGCTTGTGGCGCTCACTTTCTTTTTGGTGGTGCACTCTCTCACTAGTATCTCCTTGATGGGTGGAAGCTTGCTTGTGGGCAATGACTTGGCTTGGTGACATTGGTTGAAGCACATACTCCTTGCCCTTCATCTTGGAGCTATAGTGGTTGGTTATTCCGTTGTGGATGACGCCGGGGTCGAATTGCCAAGGTCTTCCCAAAAGAAGGTGGCACACGGACATAGGAACTACGTCGCACTCCAAGGTGTCCTCGTAGGCGCCGATCTTAAAATAAACTTGCACCGTATGCTCCACTTGGATAGTGCCGGAGTCACTTATCCATTGCACCTTGTAGGGACAAGGGTGCTTCTTCTTGACCAGTTGCAGCTTGGAACATAACTCTTTGCTTGCTAAGTTGTGACAACTTCCTCCGTCGATGATGACTTTCATGAAACGCCCGTTGATGTCGGCCTTGGTGTGGAAGATGTGGCACCGTTGGTCTTCTTCTTGGTGGTGTTGGAGCGTCAAGACCTTGGAGACCACAAGAGAGGGACTTGGATCGTTGTCACAGAATACTTGATCATCTTCATCTTCGTTCATGCGCCGGTGCATGGCCACGTGCTCAAGGGCTTCCATTTCTTCTTCACTCATCGAGTCGTATGTGCCATCATCGTTGAAGATCATGGTTCACTTGTTGGTGCATTCAAAAGACTTGTGCCCTCGGCCACCACATGTGAAGCACTTGAATGAACTTGTCTTGAAGGGGTCATTTGGTGTGCCGAATATGAGGAAGTCTTGGATTTGTAGGTGCTTGCCGGAGGGCGAGTCGAGGAAGGCATAGCTTTCTTGGAACTTGGCTTGTCGCCGGTACTAGGTGATGCTCTAGTTGAGGTAGGAGTTGACGAAGTCGCGGGAGCTTGAGAGTAGGAGGCGTAGGTCTTGGACGAGTACTTGGCGTATTTGAAGTCATCTTGCACTTGTCGCTCTGCCTTGGTCGCTTGATGAACTAGCTCGAGAAGGTTTGAGTATGGTTGGAAGTCGGCAATCCGCTTGATTGGGTGGTTGAGGCCGTTCAAAAAGCATGCCATTGTTTACTGGTCGTCTTCCTTGACATTGGATCGTATCATGGCAATCTCCATTTCTTGGTAGTATTCTTCCACCGTCTTCGTGCCTTGCTTGAGGAGTTGCAACTTCTTGAAGAGATCACGGGTGTAGTGTGTAGGCACGAAGCGAGTTCTCATGACATCCTTCATTTCTGTACAAGTTGTGATTGGTGGTTCGCCTCTTGTTTGTCGTCGCTCGATCACTTGTTCCCACCAAATGAGGGCGTAGTCTTGAAACTCAAGGGAGGCTATGGAGATCTTCTTTTCCTCGTCATAGTTGTGAAGACGGAATATCTTGTCCACCTTCAAGGCCCATGAGAGATACTCTTCGGGATAATTGCTTCCGTAGAACTTGGGCATGGTGAACTTGAGCTTGCCGTAGCAGAGTTCTTCATCATAGTGGCGGTATTGATATCGCTCTTGCCGTGGAGGAAGGTCCTCAAATGCTCATTCCTCAAGATGTCGCTTGATACGTCTCCAACGTATCTATAATTTATGGAGTATTCATGCTATTATATTATCCATCTTAGATGTTTTATATGCATTTATATGCTATTTTATATGATTTTTGGGACAAACCTATTAACCTAGAGCCCAGTGCTAGTTTCTGTTTTTCCTTGTTTTTGAGTTTTACAGAAAAGGAACACCAAACGGAGTCCAATTGACGTGCCAATTTTTTATGGACCAAAAGAAGCCCCTGGAGTAAGAGAGTTGGGCCAGAAGAGTCCCGAGCCATCCACGAGGGTGGAGGGAGCGCCCTACCCCCCTGGGCGCGCCCCCTGCCTCGTGGAAGACTCGGAGACCCCCCTGACGTGAGACCGGCGCCAAAAATTCCTATAAATACAGAAACCCCCTAAAACAAACCTAGATCAGGAGTTCCGGCGCCGCAAGCCTCTGTAGCCACCAAAAACCAATTGGGACCTGTTTGACCACGGCCGAGGGGGATCCATCACCGTGGCCATCTTCATCATCCCGGCGCTCTCCATGACGAGGAGGGAGTTGTTCACCCTGTCCGAGGGTATGTACCAAGAGCTATGTGTATGATCTCTCTCTCTCTCTCTCTCTCTCTCTCGTGTTCTTGATATGGCACGATCTTGATGTATCGCGAGCTTTGCTATTATAGTTGGATCTTATGATGTTTCTCCCCTCTACTCTCTTGTAATGGATTGAGTTTTCCTTGAAGTTATCTTATCGGATTGAGTATTTAAGGATTTGAGAACACTTGATGTATGTCTTGCATGTGCTTATCTGTGGTGACAATGGGATATTCACGTGATCTACTTGATGTATGTTTTGGTGATCAACTTATGGGTTCTGTGACCTTGTGAACTTATGCATAGGGGTTGGCACACGTTTTCGCCTTGACTCTCGGTAGAAACTTTGGGGCACTCTTTGAAGTACTTTGTGTTGGTTTGAATAGATGAATCTGAGATTGTGTGATGCATATCGTATAATCATACCCATGGATACTTGAGGTGACATTGGAGTATCTAGGTGACATTAGGGTTTTGGTTGATTTGTGTCTTAAGGTGTTATTCTAGTACAAACTCTAGGATAGATCGAACGAAAAGAATAGCTTCGTGTTATTTAACTACAGACTCTTGAAAAGATCGACTAGAAAGGGTAACTTTGAGGTGGTTTCGTACCCTACAATAATCTCTTCGTTTGTTCTCCGCTATTAGTGACTTTGGAGTGACTCTTTGTTGCACGTTGAGGGATTGTTATATGATCCAACTATGTTATTATTGTTGAGAGAACTTGAACAAGTGAAAGTATGAACCCTAGGCCTTGTTACCTAGCATTGCAATACCGTTTACGCTCACTTTTACCACTTGCTACCTTGCTGTTTTATATTTTCAGATTACAAAAACCTATATCTACCATCCATATTGCACTTGTATCACCATCTCTTCACGAACTAGTGCACCTATATAATTTACCATTGTATTGGGTGTGTTGGGGACACAAGAGACTCTTTGTTATTTAGTTGCAGGGTTGTTTGAGAGAGACCATCTTCATCCTACGCCTCCCACGGATTGATAAACCTTAGGTCATCCACTTGAGGGAAATTTGCTACTGTCCTACAAACCTCTGCACTTGGAGGCCCAACAACGTCTACAAGAAGAAGGTTGTGTAGTAGACATCAAGCTCTTCTCTGGCGCCGTTGCCGGGGAGGTGAGTGCTTGAAGGTATATCTTTAGATCTTGCAATCAAATCTTTTAGTTTCTTGTTTTATCACTAGTTTAGTTTATAAAAGAAAACTACAAAAAAATGGAATTGAGGGTGCCTCATATGCTTCGTCTTTTTAATATCTTTCGTGAAAATTATGGAAAGGAAAATTGTGCCCAAGTGCTAAAAGAAGAATGCATTAAAATGTTTGGCACTAAATCTTTGAATGATGAGCATGATTGCAATGTTGTTAGTACGAACTCTTTGAATATCCATCGTACTAATGATGATTGCACTAGTCATGATGAAAATGTCTCTTATAAGCATGTCAATTTTTGTGGAGTGCATAGAGTTTGCAAGTACACACCAAATAGGGAAGATAGATTTTGCAAGAGGCATAAGTATTTAGAAACCAAATGGTTGTAAGAAAGGCTAGATGTTTGTGCTAAAAATTTAAATTTTCTTAGTCATCCTTGTGAACTTTGCAATGAACATGGTCATTTAAATATCCAATGAAAATTGTTTCATGATTGTATCGTGTCCAAAAATTGTGATGACTTGATTTCCATTGTGCATCATAATGAACTTAGTTTGCTTGTGGGTTATGAAGAAATGAAACGTATAACTAAGGATATGCCAGAATTTGTCCTTGATAAGGTTCTTGATTTTGATCTAGAGGAAATTTATATGTATTGTGCGGTGAATTGCATTGAAAATCCTTATATTGCCAATTACATAAAGACAAGAAAACAAATATAAGATGAAGATATTACTAATGAAAGGGAAGAGATTTCCCAATATCATCATATTCTTTCTTATGATGAATCAGGTAACGAGGAGGAGCTTTCTATTCAACCAATATCGTTAATAAGGAGCTCCAAAAAGAGGATTAAACCCACACATGATGGAAGAAGAAAAAGAAAAGACGGAGAAACAAAGGTAAAAAGGTATCCCTCCCAAATGATGTTGCTCCTATTACTCATTGTGATGATGATAATTGCTATACTATTGGTGCTATCCATACTATTAATGATGAGAGCGATTATGCTTATGATATGAAAAGGACCAAGCTTGGGGATGCCATGTTTGATGAGAATGATATGTTTGAGAATTTATTTGCTGCAATTAATGTTTGTCCCAAGCTTGGGGATGCTATGATTTATGAAGATGATATTTTTAACCTCCCAAGTTTTGAGATGCAAATTTATTCTGGTGATAGCATGCCTCCTATTTATGATGATTATATTGATGAAAGTGGGTTTGGAAGAGTGTCAACTTTAGGAAGTAATGATCCCACTATTTTGGAAGGTGTTGAATCTTGTTGTGACAATTATGAAAGTGGATTTGGAGAGGTCGTGACTTTATTTAGTAATGATTCCACTATCTTGGAAGAGGTTTCAATTGATTATGATGAGAACAAAGTTGCTACTTATGATGATTATTGTGATGACACTTATGCTATAAAAAGTAGTGATGATTATATTAAAACTTGTCATGATTATGATTACCCTTTTTCTAAAAAATAATCTTTTAATGTGGAAAAATTATAGTATTCGAGTTTCTTATGATACTCCCACTATTCCGAATGAGAAGAATTTTGCTTTTGTGGAGAGTAGTAAATTTTCTATGTTTGTAGATCATGAAAAGAATGCTTTATGTGATGGTTATATTGTTGAATTCATTCATGATGCTACTGAAAATTATTATGAGGGAGGAACATATGCTTGTAGGAATTGCAGTAATATCCAATTTCCTCTTTATGTGCTTAAAGTTTTGAAGTTATGCTTGTTTTGCCTTCCTATGCTAGTTGATTATTGTTCCCATAAGTTGTTTGCTCACTGAATCCCTATGCATAGGAAGTGGGTTAGACTTAAATGTGCTAGTCATATTCTTCATGATGCTCTCTTTATGTTTCAGATCTTATCTTTTATGTGAGCATCATTGAAATCATCATGCCTAGCTAAAAGGCATTAAAGAAAAGTGCTTATGGGGAGACAACCCAATATTTACCCCTACTTTTTTTGTGTGTTCACATGATTAAGATACTGTAGTAATCATGTTTTATAGATTTTGTTTCAATAAAGTGCCAAGTAGAACCTTTGGGAAGACTTGGGTGAAAGTTAATGTGATCTTGCTGTAAAAAATAGAAACTTTGCGCTCACGAGATATGCCGTCATTTTTTTACAGAAGAGTGATTTTAAGTTGATTATTTTTGCAGAATATTAATAGACAAATTCCTCACGTCCACCAATTTATTTCAGAATTTTTGGAGTTACAGAAGTATGGAAAGTTACTAGATTACTACAGACTGTTCTGTTTTTGACAGATTCTGTTTTCTATGTGTTGTTTGCTTATTTTGATGAATCTATGAGTAGTATCGGATGGTATGAACCATAGAGAAGTTGGAATACAGTAGATATTACACCAATATGAATTTAGAATGATTTCACAACAGTACCTAAGTGGTGATTTATTTTCTTATACTAATGGAGCTTACGAGTTTTCTGTTGAGTTTTGTGTTGTGAAGTTTTCAAGTTTTGGGTAAAGATTCGATGGACTATGGAATAAGGAGTGGCAAGAGCCTAAGCTTGGGGATTCCCAAGGTACCCCAAGGTAATATTCAAGGTCAACCAAGAGCCTAAGCTTGGGGATGCCCCGGATGGCGTCCCCTCTTTCGTCTTCGTTCATCGGTAACCTTACTTGGAGCTATATTTTTATTCACCACATGATATGTGTTTTGCTTGGAGCGTCATTTTATTTTATTTAGTTTTGCTTGCTGTTTGAATAAAGTACTTAAGATCTGAAGTACTTAAATGAGAGAGAGTCCTCACATAGCTAAATAATTATCTGACTACTCATTGATCTTCACTTATATCTTTTTAGAGTAGTTTTGTCATTTACTCGTGTGCTTCACTTATATCCCATGGGGAGTAATGACTTCACGTATAAGGAGTAATAACCTTAACCCAGTTTTGCCATGAGAGTCCACCATACCTACCTATGGATTGAGTAATATCCTTCAAGTAAGTTGTCATCGGTGCATGCAATAAAAAAATTGCTCCTTAAATATGTATGATAGATTAGTGCGAAGAAAATAAGCTTTATACAAACTTGTGATAGGGAAGAAATAAAAGCGACGAGCTGCATAATAAAGGTCTTTATCACAAGCGGCAATATAAAGTGAAGTTCTTTTGCATTAAGATTTTGTGCATCCAACCATAAAAGCGCATGACAACCTCTGCTTCCCTCTGCGAAGGGCCTATCTTCTACTTTTACCTTCTACCCTTATACAAGAGTCATGGTGATTTTCACCTTTCCTTTTTACACTTTTTCCTTTGGCAAGCACTTTGTGTTGGAGCGATCCAGATATATATATCCACTTGGATGTAGGTTTTCATAAAGTATTATTGTTGAGATTATCCTTGAGGTAAAAGGTTGAGAGGCGAAACTATAAGCCCCTATCTTTCTTTGCGTCCGATTAAAACTTTGAACCCATAAATATCACGTGAGTGTTAGCAATTGTGAAAGATTAAATGATAGTTGAGTATGTGGAGTTTGCTGAATCAAAGCTCTTACGTAGACCCTTCCCAAAATAAGATGAATTGCAATTGTTTGCTGACTAAGAGCATGGTTTGTTAGTTTCAAGAAAGTTTATGATCTATACTTTAACATGTGAATAGCTTGTTACTTGATCATGAATAGTTTTATGAGATGAGCTACTGTTATGACATATAATGATGCTAGAAAAGGTGATTGAAATTATCATTGATCAAACTTGTGCACCTGCTAGAATTCACACTTCATAAATTATTTCTTTTATCATTTACCTACTCGAGGACGAGCAGGAATTAAGCTTGGGGATGCTGATACGTCTCCAACGTATGTATAAGTTATGAAGTATTCATGCTATTATATTATCCATCTTAGATGTTTTATATGCATTTATATGCTATTTTATATGATTTTTGGTACTAACCTATTAACCTAGATCCCAGTGCTAGCTTCTGTTTTTCCTTGTTTTTGAATTTTACAGAAAAGGAATACCAAACGGAGTCCAATTGACGTGCCAATTTTTGACGATTTTTATGGACCAAAAGAAGCCCCTGGAGTAAAAGAGTTGGGACAAAAGAGTCTCGAGCCGTCCACGAGGGTGGAGGGCACGCCCCCTGCCTCGTGGACGACTCGGAGACCCCCCCCCCCTGACGTGAGACCGACGCCAAAAATTCCTATAAATACAGAAACCCCCGAAAAGAAACCTAGATCGGGAGTTCCGCCGCCGCAAGCCTGATACGTCCATTTTGTATCATGATTTTATATAGATATTTATTGCATTATGGGCTGTTATTACACGTTATGTGACAATACTTATGCCTTTTCTCTCTTATTTTACAAGGTTTACATGAAGAGGGAGAATACCGTCAGCAGGAATTCTGGGCTGGAAAAGGAGCAAATATTTGAGACCTATTCTGCACAACTCCAAAAGTCCTGAAACTTCACGGAGGCACGTTTTGGAATATATAAAAAATACTGGAGAAAGAATCAACCAGAGGGGTCCACACCCTGGCCACGAGGGTGGTGGCATGCCCCCTGCCTCGTGGGCCCCCTGGTAGGCCTCCGGTGCCCATCTTCTGCTATATGAAGTCTTTTACCCTAGAAAAAAATCACAAGCAAGCTTTCGGGACGAAACACCACCGCCACGAGGCGGACCTTGGCGGAACCAATCTAGGGCTCCGGCGGAGCTGTTCTGCCGGGGAAACATCCCTCCGGGAGGGGGAAATCATCACCATCATCATCACCAACGATCCTCTCATCGGGAGGGGGTCAATCTCCATCAACATCTTCACCAGCACCATCTCCTCTCAAACCCTAGTTCATCCCTTGTATCCAATCTTTGTCCCAAAACCTCGGATTGGTACTTGTGGGTTGCTAGTAGTGTTGATTACTCATTGTAGTTGATGCTAGTTGGTTTATTTGGTGGAAGATCATATGTTTAAATCCTTTATGCATATTAATACCCCTCTGATTATGAACATGAATATAATTTGTGAGTAGTTACGTTTGTTCCTGAGGACATGGGAGAAGTCTTTCTATAAGTAGTCATGTGAATTTGGTATTCGTTCGATATTCTGATTAGATGTATGTTGTCTTTCCTCTAGTGGTGTTATGTGAACGTCGACTACATGACACTTCACCATTATTTGGGCCTAGAGAAAGGCATTGGGAAGTAATAAGTAGATGATGGGTTGTTAGAGTGACAGAAGCTTAAACCCTAGTTTATGAGTTGCTTCGTAAGGGACTGATTTGGATCCATATGTTTCATGCTACTGTTAGGTTTACCTTAATACTTCTTTTGTAGTTGCGGATACTTGCAATAGGGGTTAATCTTAAGTGGGATGCTTGTCCAAGAAAGGGCAGTACCCAAGCACCGGTCCACCTACATACCAAATTATCAAAGTAACGAAGGTGAATCATATGAGCGTGATGAAAACTAGCTTAACGATAATCCCCATGTGTCCTCGGGAGCGCTTTTCTCTATATAAGAGTTTTTCCAGGCTTGTCCTTTGCTACAAAAAGGATTGGGCCATCTTGCTGCACCTTATTTACTTTCATTACTTGTTACTCATTACAAATTACCTTATCACAAAACTATCTGTTACCGATAATTTCAGTGCTTGCAGAGAATACCTTACTGAAAACCGCTTGTCATTTCCTTCTGCTCCTCGTTGGGTTCGACACTCTTACTTATCGAAAAGGCTACGATAGATCCCCTATACTTGTGGGTCATCAAGACTCTTTTCTGGCGCCGTTGCCGGGGAGTGAAGCGCCTTTGGTAGGTGTAATTTGGTAAGGAAAATTTTATGTAGTGTGCTGAAATTTACTTTCACTTGTTACTATGGAACATAATCCTTTGAGGGGATAGTTCGGGGTATCTTCACCCCGACCAGTAGAGCAAAGAGTTGCTCCTCAACCTACTGAACCTATTGAAAATGTTTACTTTGAAATTCCTTCAGGTATGATAGAGAAACTGCTAGCTAATCCTTTCACGGGTGATGGAACATTACATCCGATTTCACCTAATCTATGTGGATAAAGTTTGTCGATTATTTAAGCTTGTAGGTATGCCCGAGGATGTTATCAAGAAGAAGGTCTTCCCTTTATCTTTAAAGGGAAAGGCATTGACATGGTTTAGGCTATGTGATGATATGGGATCATGGAACTACAACCGATTGAAATTGGAATTTCATCAGAAGTTTTATCCTATGCATCTTGTTCATCATGATCGTAATTATATATATAATTTTTGGCCTCGCGAAGGAGAAAGCATTGCTCAAGATTGGGGGAGGCTTAAGTCAATGTTATATTCATGCCCCAATCATGAGATCTCAAGAGAAATTATTATTCAAAAAAATTATGCTTGGCTTTCTCTCAATAATCGCTCCATGCTCGATACTTCTTGTACTGGCTCTTTTATGATGAAGACTATTGAATTCAAATGGGATTTATTGGAAAGAATTAAATGCGACTCTGAAGATTGGGATCTCGATGAAGGTAAGGAGTCAGGTATAACACCTAAATTTGATTGTGTTAAATCTTTTATGGATACCGATGTTTTCCGCGAATTTAGCACTAAATATGGACTTGACTCTGAGATAGTAGCTTCTTTCTGTGAATCATTTGCTACTCATGTTGACCTCCCTAAGGAGAAGTGGTTTAAATATAATCCTCCTATTGAAGTAAAAGTAGTTTCACCTATTAAAGTTGAAGAAAATACTATCACTTATAATGATCCTGTTGTTCCTACTGCTTATATTAAGAAACCACCTTTCCCTGTTAGAATAAAGGATCATGCTAAAGCTTCAACTGTGGTTCGTAAGAGTAATACTAGAACACCTACACCCCCTGAGCAAATTAAAGTTGAACCTAGTATTGCTATGGTTAAAGATCTCTTGGGTGACAATATTGATGGGCATGTTATTTACTTCTGTGATGAAGCTGCTAGAATTGCTAGACCGGATACTAAAAATAAACATAGACATGTTGTAGGCATGCCTGTCATTTCTGTTAAAATAGGAGATCATTGTTATCATGGCTTGTGTGATATGGGTGCTAGT
Organism: Aegilops bicornis; assembly: GCA_021605145.1. Classification (NCBI taxonomy): domain Eukaryota; kingdom Viridiplantae; phylum Streptophyta; class Magnoliopsida; order Poales; family Poaceae; genus Aegilops; species Aegilops bicornis. The sequence continues at coordinate 216,609,695 of CM038671.1, read as the reverse complement.
GCAAGTGCAATACCTCATTCCTTATACAAAGAAATTATGCATGATATTGCACCTGCTGAGATAGAAGAAATTGATGTTACAATTAAGCTTGCCAATAGGGACACTATTTCACCAGTTGGGATTGTTAGAGATGTTGAAGTCTTGTGTGGGAAAGTTAAATATCCTGCTGATTTTCTTGTTCTTGGTTCTCCACAAGATAACTTTTGCCCCATTATATTTGGTAGACCCTTCTTGAATACTGTTAATGCTAGGATAGACTGCAAAAAGGATGTTGTTACTATTGGTTTGAGGGATATGTCTCATGAGTTTAATTTTGCTAAATTTCGTAGACAACCCCATGATAAAGAATTACCTAGTAAAGATGAAATTATTGGTCTTGCCTCTATTTCCGTGCCTCCTAACGATCCTTTAGTACAATATTTGCTCGACCATGAAAATGATATGTTTATGAATGAAAGAAGGGAAATAGATGAAGTATTCTTTAAACAGGGACCTATTTTGAAACACAACTTGCCTGTTGAAATCCTAGGGGATCCTCCTCCACCCAAGGGTGATCCCGTGTTTGAGCTTAAACCATTACCTGATACTCTTAAATATGCTTATCTTGATGAGAAAAAGATATATCCTGTTATTATTAGTGCTAACCTTTTAGAGCATGAAGAAAAGAAATTATTGAAAACTACGAAGAAGCACCGTGGTCGCTATTGGATATCTTGTTGATGATCTTAAGGGCATTTGTCCCACTCTATGTCAACACAAAATAAAATTGGAGAAAGACGCTAAACCAGTTGTTGATCACCAACGACGGTGAAATCCTAAGATGCAAGAAGTGGTAAGAAAAGATATACTAAAGCTTCTGGAGGCAGATATAATTTATCCTGTTGCTGATAGTCAGTGGGTAAGTCCCGTCCATTGTGTCCCCAAGAAGGGAGGTATTACTGTTGTTCCTAATGATAAAGATGAATTGATCCAACAAAGAATTGTTGCAGGTTATAGAATGGTAATTGGTTTCCGTAAACTAAATAAAGCTACTAAAAAAGATCATTACCCTTTACCTTTTATTGATCAAATGCTAGAAATATTATCCAAACATACACATTTTTGCTTTCTAGATGGTTATTCTGGTTTCTCTCGAATTCCTGTGTCAAAAGAGGATCAAGAAAAGACCACTTTTACTTGCCCTTTCGGTACCTTTGCTTATAGACGTATGCATTTTAGTTTATGTAATGCACCTGCTACCTTTCAAAGATGCATGATGGCTATATTCTTTGATTTTTGTGAAAAGACTGTTGAGGTTTTCATGGATGATTTCTCCGTATACGGAACTTCTTTTGATGATTGCTTGAGCAACCTTGATCGAGTTTTGCATAGATGTGAAGAAACTAATCTTGTCTTGAGTTGGGAAAAGTGCCACTTTATGGTTAATGAAGGTATTGTCTTGGGGCATAAAATTTCTGAAAGAGGTATTGAAGTTGATAAAGCTAAAGTTGATGCTATTGAAAAGATGCCGTGTCCCAAGGACATTAAAGGTATAAGAAGTTTCCTTGGTCATGCTGGTTTTTATAGGAGGTTCATTAAGGACTTCTCTAAAATTTCTAGGCCTCTGACTAATCTCTTACAAAAAGATGTTCCTTTTATCTTTGATGATGATTGTGTAGAAGCATTTGAAATACTTAAGAAAGCCTTGATTTCTGCACCTATTGTTCAGCCACCTGATTGGAATTTACCCTTTGAAATTATGTGTGATGCAAGTGATTATGATGTAGGTGCTGTTCTAGGACAAAGAGTTGATACGAAATTAAATGTTATCCAATATGCTAGTAAAACTCCAGATAGTGCCCAGAGAAACTATGCTACTACTGAAAAAGAATTTTTAGCAGTTGTATTTGCTTGTGATAAGTTCAGACCCTATATTGTTGATTCTAAAGTAACTGTTCACATTGATCATGCTGCTATTAAATACCTTATGGAAAAGAAAGATGCTAAACCTAGACTAATTAGATGGGTTCTCCTACTACAAGAATTTGATTTGCATATTATTGATAGAAAGGGAGCTGAGAACCCTGCTGAATAACTTGTCTAGGTTAGAGAATGTTCTTGATGACCCACTACCTATTGATGATAGCTTTCCTGATGAACAATTAGCTGTCATAAATGCTTCTTGTACTGCTCCATGGTATGTTGATTATGCTAATTACGTTGTTGCTAAATTTATACCACCTAGTTTCACATACCAGCAAAAGAAAAAGTTTTCCCGTGATTTAAGACATTACTTCTGGGATGACCCACACCTTTATAAAGAAGGAGTGGATGGTGTTATTAGATGTTGTATACCAGAGCATGAACAGGAACAGATCTTACGCAAGTGTCACTCCGAGGCTTATGGAGGACACCACGCTGGAGATAGAACTGCACATAAGGTATTGCAATCCGGTTTTTATTGGCCTACTCTCTTCAAAGATGCCCGTAAGTTTGTCTTGTCTTGTGATGAATGTCAAAGAATTGGTAATATTAGTAGACGTTAAGAAATGCCTATGAATTATTCACTTGTTATTGAACCATTTGATGTTTGGGGCTTTGATTATATGGGACCGTTTCCTTCCTCTAACGGGTATACACATATTTTAGTTGTTGTTGATTACGATACTAAGTGGGTAGAAGCTATTCCAACTAGTTGTGCTGATCATAACACCTCTATTAAGATGCTTAAAGAAGTTATTTTTCCGAGGTTTGGAGTCCCTAGATATTTAATGATTGATGGTGGCTCATATTTTATTCATGGTGCTTTTCGTAAAATGCTTGCTAAGTATGATGTTAATCATAGAATTGCATCTCCGTATCACCCGCGGTCTAGTGGTCCAGTAGAATTGAGTAATAGAGAGCTCAAATTAATTTTGCAAAAGACTGTTAATAGATCTAGAAACAATTGGTCCAACAAACTTGATCATGCATTATGGGCCTACAGAACTGCTTATAAAAATCCTATGGGTATGTCTCCGTATAAAATGGTTTATGGAAAAAGCATGTCACTTACCTCTCGAAATAGAACATAAGGCATATTGGGCCATTAAAGAGCTCGGTTATGATTTCAAACTTGCCGTTGAGAAGAGTCTATTTGACATTAGCTCACTTGATGAATGGAGAACACATGCCTATGAGAATGCCAAACCGTTTAAAGAAAAAGTTAAAAGATGGCATGACAAAAGGATACAAAAGTGTGAGTTTAATGTAGGTGATTATGTGTTGCTATTCAACTCTCGTTTAAGATTTTTTGCAGGAAAACTTCTCTCTAAATGGGAAGGTCCTTACGTTATCAAGGAGATCTATCGTTCCGGTGCCATAAAAATCAACAACTTCGAAGGCACAAATCCAAAGGTGGTGAACGGTCAAAGAATCAAACATTATATCTTAGGTAATCCCATAAATGTTGAAACTAATGTTATTGAAACCGTAACTCCGGAGGAATATATAAGGGACATTTTCCAGAACACTTCAGACTCCGAAAAGGAATAGGTATGTGGTATAGTAAGTAAACCGACTCCAAAACTGCTCTAATGACAATTTTTCTCCGTTTTGGAATATTTAAGAAAATAGGAAAATAAGAAGGAGTCCGGGAAGGACACGAGGCGTCCACGAGGGTGGAGGGCGCGCCCTACCCCCCTGGGCGCGCCCCCTGCCTCGTGGGCACCTCGTGTGCCCTCCGGACTCCGTTTTCTTGCATGATACTTCTTTTGGTCGGTAAAAATTCATTACCACGCAAAGGTTTTGATCACCGTACCACGCAAATATCCTCTGTTCTTGTTTCAAGCTGTTTTCTGCCAGAGTTGTCAAGGTCAGGCATCAGGTCGTCCCCCTCCTCCAACAATGAGGGCAATGATGCTTGGCTAATGAAGATATATCTAAAGAGAGAAGAACCCGAGGAGATCAACAAGGATGATGGAATCAAGAAGGCCATGGAGGATCAACCTCCGGCAGGAAAAGAAGAAGATATCCTTCAACCTCATCACAATCTTCTTACCCCAACTAATATTGAAGCTTTCAAGATGATTAAGTTAGCTCGTATACAAAAAAAGTAATCACACGTGAAAATATTTTGTTGAAGGAGCATATCACCGCACTCAAGGGCATTATCCGCAAATTGGGGGATCTCCTACGCTCGATGTGCGACTATCCATCATCACCACCATCTTGTTCACCAGCAAAAGAGACAAAATCACATGGGTATGGGTACTCCCCTTGGCAAACTGCCAAGCTTGGGAGAGGTGCCCCGGTATCGTATCGCCATCACACTCCTATCTTTACTGTTTTTCTTAGTTCGATCCTTTTAGTAATATCTTGATCCAGTAGAATAAAAGTTTTAGTATGATTTAGTTTTGAGTTTTGCCTTATGATCCTTCTATGTAATCGAGTCCATGAGCTATATATAGTAGAGATTAGTTTTGAGTCAAGGGCTTGATTATCTTGCTATGATCTTGAGGGAATAAAAGAAAGAATAAAAAGAAATAAAGAGATCATATTGATCTTATGGAGAGTAATGACTTCACATATAAAGAGTATGAAGAATAAAAGTTGTTGAGAGTTGACAAACATAGTTTTCGGCCATCGTTGCAATTAATAGGAAGTAATAAAGAAAGAGAGGTTTTCACATATAAATATACTATCTTGGACATCTTTTATGATTGTGAGCACTCATTAAAATATGGCATGCTAAAGGGTTTATGTTGGACAAGGAAGACAACATAATGGGTTATGTTTTCTTATATCCGAAATAAAGTATATTGTCATGGATCATCCAACATGTTGAGCTTGCCTTCCTCCCTCATGATAGCCAAATTCTTTGCACCAAGTAGAGATACTACTTGTGCTTCCGAATAACCTTAAATCCAGTTTTGCCATGAGAGTCCACCATACCTACCTATGGATTGAGTAAGATCCTTCAAGTAAGTTGTCATTGTTGTATGCAATAAAAATTGCTCTCTAAATATGTATGATCTATTAGTGTGGAGAAAATAAGCTTTATAAGATCTTGTGATATGGAAGCAATAAAAGCGACGGACTGCATAATAAAGGTCCATATCACAAGTGGCAATATAAAGTGACGTTCTTTTGCATTAAGATTTCGTGCATCCAACCATAAAAGCACATGACAACCTCTACTTCCCTCTGCGAAGGGCCTATCTTTTACTTTTGTCTTATACCTTATACAAGAGTCATGGTGATCTTCACCTTTCCTTTTTACATTTTATCCTTTGGCAAGAACCTTGTGTTGGAAAGATCCTGATATATATATATATATATATATATCCAATTGGATGTAAGTTAGTATGAATTATTTTTGTTGACATTACCCTTGAGTAAAAGGTTGGGAGGCAACCGTATAAGCCCCTATCATTATCTGTGTCCGATTAAAACTCCATACCCATAAGTATTGCGTGAGTGTTAGCAATTATGAAAGACTAAATGATAGTTGAGTATGTGGACTTGCTGAAAAGCTCTTATAATTGACTCTTTCCGATGATATGATAAATTGCAATTGCTTATATGACTGAGATTATAGTTTGTTGGTTCTCAATGAAGTTTCTGATTCATACTTTACATTGTGAATAGATTATTACTTGAGCATAAGAAATCATGTGACTATATATATATATATATATATATATATATATATATATATGTTGTTGCTATTATAAGAATGATCATGATGCCCTCATGTCCGTATTTTATTTTATCAACACCTCTATCTCTAAACATGTGGACATATTTTTCGATATCAGCTTCCGCTTGAGGACAAGCGAGGTCTAAGCTTGGGGGAGTTGATACGTCCATTTTGCATCATGCTTTTATATCGATATTTATTACATTATGGGCTTTTATTACACGTTATGTCACAATACTTATGCCTTTTCTCTCTTACTTTACAAGGTTTACATGAAGAGGGAGAATGCCGGCAGCTGGAATTCTGGGCTGGAAAAGGAGCAAATATTAGAGACCTATTCTGCACAACTCCAAAAGTCTTGAAACTTCACGGAGGCACGTTTTGGAATATATAAAAAATATTGGAGAAAGAATCAACTAGAGGGGGCCCACACCCTGGCCACGAGGGTGGGGGCGCGCCCTACCCCCCTGGGCGCGCCCCCTGCCTCGTGGGCTCCCTGGCAGGCCTCCGGTGCCCATCTTCTGCTATATGAAGTCTTTTACCCTGGAAAAAATCACAAGCAAGCTTTCGGGACGAAACACCGCCGCCACAGGCGGAACCTTGGCGTAACCAATCTAGGGCTCCCGCAGCTGTTCTGGGGGAAACATTCCTCGGAGGGGAAATCATCACCATCGTCATCACCAACGATCCTCTCATCAGGAGGGGGTCAATCTCCATCAACATCTTCACCAGCACCATCTCCTCTCAAACCCTAGTTCATCCCTTGTATCCAATCTTTGTCCCAAAACTTCAGATTGGTACCTGTGGGTTGCTAGTAGTGTTGATTACTCCTTTTAGCTGATGCTAGTTGGTTTATTTGGTGGAAGATCAGATGTTCAGATCCTTTATGCATATTAATACCCCTCTGATTATGAACATGAATATAATTTGTGAGTAATTACGTTTGTTCCTGAGGACATGGGAGAAGTCTTGCTATAAGTAGTCATGTGAATTTGGTATTCGTTCAATATTTTGATGAGATATATGTTGGCTTTCCTCTAGTGGTGTTATGTGAACATCGACTACATGACACTTTACCATTATTTGGGCCTAGAGGAAGGCATTGGGAAGTAATAAGTAGATGATGGGTTGCTAAAGTGACATAAGCTTAAACCCTAGTTTATGAGTTGCTTCGTAAGGGGCTGATTTGGATCCATATGTTTCATGCTATTGTTAGGTTTACCTTAATACTTCTTTTGTTGTTGCGGATGCTTGCAATAGGGTTAATCATAAGTGGGATTCTTGTCCAAGAAAGGGCAGTACCCAAGCACCGGTCTACCCACATACCAAATTATCAAAGTAACGAACGCGAATCATATGAGCGTGATGAAAACTAGCTTGACGAAAATTCCCATGTGTCCTCAGGAGCTCTTTTATCTATATAAGAGTTTGTCGAGGCTTATCCTTTGCTGCAAAAAGGATTGGGCCATCTTGCTGCACCTTATTTACTTTCATTACTTGTTACTCGTTACAAATTACCTTATCACAACACTATCTGTTACCGATAATTTCAGTGCTTGCAGAGAATACCTTACTGAAAACCGCTTGTCATTTCCTTCTGCTCCTCGTTGGGTTCGAACTCTTACTTATCAAAAGGACTACGATAGATCCCCTATACTTGTGGGTCATCAAAGCCTCTGTAGCCACCAAAACCAATCGGGACCCTGTTCTGGCACCCTGCCGGAGGGGGATCCATCACCTGTGGCCATCTTCATCATCTCGGTGCTCTCCATGACGAGGAGGGAGTAGTTCACTTGGGGATGAGGGTATGTACCAGTAGCTATGTGTTTGATCTCTCTCTCTCTCTCTCTCTCTCTCTCATGTTCTTGATATGGCACGATTTTGATGTATCACGAGCTTTCCTATTATAGTTGGATCTTATGATGTTTCTCCCCCTCTACTCTATTGTAATGGATTGAGTTTTCCCTTCGAAGTTATCTTATCGAATTGAGTCTTTAAGGACTTGAGAACACTTGATGTATGTCTTGCATGTGCTTATCTGTGGTACAATGGCATATTCACGTGATCTACTTGATGTATGTTTTTGTGATCAACTTGCGGGTTCGGTGACCTTGTGAGCTTATGCATAGGGGTTGGCACACGTTGTCGTCTTGACTCTCCCAGTAGAAACTTTGGGGCACTCTTTGAAGTACTTTGTATTGGTTTGAATAGATGAATCTGAGATTGTGTGATGCATACCGTATAATCATACCCACGGATACTTAGGTGACATTGGCGTATCTTGGTGACATTAGGGTTTTGGTTGATTTGTGTCTTAAGGTGTTATTCTAGTACAAACTCTAGGGTAGATCGAACGGAAAGAATAGTTTCGTGTTATTTTACTACAGACTCTTGAATAGATCGATCAAAAAGGATAACTTTGAGGTGGTTTCGTACCCTACAATAATCTCTTCGTTTGTTCTCCGCTATTAGTGACTTTGGAGTGACTCTTTGGTTCACGTTGAGGGAATGTTATATGATCCAATTATGTTATTGTTGTTGAGAGAACTTGCACTAGTGAAAGTATGAACCCTAGTCCTTGTTTCCTAGCATTTCAATACCGTTTACGCTCACTTTTACCACTTGCTACCTTGCTGTTTTTATATTTTCAGATTACAAAAACCTATATCTACCATCCATATTGCACTTGTATCACCATCTCTTCGCCGAACTAGTGCACCTATACAATTTACCATTGTATTGGGTGTGTTGGGGACACAAGAGACTCTTTGTTATTTGGTTACAGGGTTGTTTGAGAGAGACCGTCGTCATCCTATGCCTCCCACGATAAACCTTAGGTCATCCACTTGAGGGAAATTTGCTACTGTCCTACAAACCTCTGCAATTGGAGTCCCAACAACGTCTACAAGAAGAAGGTTGTGTAGTAGACATCATGGCTCTTGTCGTGGAGGAGGGTCTTGAAGCACTTGTTCCACTTGGTGACGTTCTTGTCGTGGAGGAGGACGAGGAATATGCGCTTGGTTTCTTCTTTCTCGTTGCTCTTCAAGTCGAGCGGCTTCTTCTTGTCGTGCTTGGCGAAGTGCATCTTCTTGTTCACGGACCTGGTGGTTCTGCTCTTCGGCGGCTCTAGTGGCCTCGTTGAGTGAGTGTTGAGCTTCGAGTGCTTGAGCTTCATGTTGGAGAGCTTGTGCTTGACGACGCTCTTGTGCTTGTCGAATTGCATCACCGTCTTGAGATGGTTGACGTTGCACTTGCGGAGGTATTTTCTCTTGCTCCATTTCTTCTTGCGCTTGTTGTCGCGCCCTTTCACGTGCTCGGACTCGGTCTTGTAAGCTATTGCCATGGAATGGATTTTCTTGAGCTTGGCGATCTTGAGGATCATCACGTCGAGGGACCCAAGCTCGGGGAGGACTTGTATCATAAGAGGAGTAGTCCGAAGATTGCCGACTTGAGCGACGGCTTGAGTGGCGCCATCTTGACGAAGATGTCGAGGAGGGCGGGCATCGCACGATCATGTTGTGCAATTCTTCCATTTGTGTAGTGAACTTGTCGTCGATGTAGTCGTGGTTCCTTGCTTCCGATTGACGAAGGTCGGTGGTGAGTTGCTCAAGGCGTTCACCCAAGGCTTCACTTTCTTGATGGAGAGCTTGCTGCGCGATGAAGAAGTGGCTCTTGGTGACGTAGCCGGGATCAACACCTTGCTCCTCGAAAAGTGGGTATGCCGACGAACTTGGCCTATCCATCATTACCAAGTATTGTGAATAGGAAAATGAGAGAACAATACCGAATTACCTTTTCCGAGGATTGAGGATGTAACAAGTGTCACTCAATGTAATGCCACAATAGGAGAATTGGAACCGGGTTTGTTTCTCACACCTGCAAGTAAAAGGCTTATGGAGTAGCTCGGTTAGGAAGAGGCACAAATAATTCAAGCAAATGTTAGTCCAGATGTTGACAAAGTTGAGAGGATTCACAAATGGCAAGTAATACAGATAGATCAAACCCAAAGATAACACTAGGAACACACACAGAAGATAAATGGGATCCGCACAACCAAGGGGTGAGCTCTAAGATGTGGAACCACGGATAATGCTCTTGTTGTATGGATACTAGAGAGACGCTAGCTCGATTGCACTAATGGGCTAGATACGCTAGTGCACTGATGACCCACAAGTATAGGGGATCTATCGTAGTCCTTTTGATAAGTAAGGGTGTTGAACCCAACGAGGAGCAGAAGGAAATGATAAGCGGTTTTCAGCAAGGTATTCTTTGCAAGCACTGAAATTATCGGTAACAGATAAATTTGTGATAAGGTAATTTGTAACGAGTAACAAGTAATGAAAGTAAATAAGGTGCAGAAAGATGGCCCAATCCTTTTTGTAGCAACGGACAAGCCTGGACAAACTCTTATATAGAGAAAAGCGCTCCCGAGGACACATGGGAATTATCGTCAAGCTAGTTTTCATCACGCTCATATGATTCGCGCTCACATTTTGATAATTTGGTATGTGGGTGGACGGTGCTTGGGTGTTGTCCTTACTTGGACAAGCATCCCACTTATGATTAACTCCTATTGCAAGCATCCGCAACTACAAAAGAAGTATTAAGGTAAACCTAACTGAGGGAGTCCTGGATTAGGGGGTCCTCGGACAGCCGGACTATATCCTTTAGTCGGACTATTGGACTATGAAGATACAAGATTGAAGACTTTGTCCCGTATCCGAATGAGACTCTCCTTGGCGTGGAAGGCAAGCATGGCAATACGGATGTGTAGATCTCCTCCTTTGTAACCGACTCTGTGTAACCCTAGCCCCCTCCGGTGTCTATATAAACCGGAAGGTTTAGTCCGTAGGACAACAACAATCATACCATAGGCTAGCTTCTAGGGTTTAGCCTCTACGATCTCGTGGTAGATCAACTCTTGTAATACTCATATCATCAAGAACAATCAAGCAGGAAGTAGGGTATTACCTCCATCGAGAGGGCCCGAACCTGGGTAAACATCATGTCCCCCACCTCCTGTTACCATCCACCTTAGACGCACAATTCGGGACCCCCTACCCGAGATCCGCCGGTTTTGACACCGACATTGGTTCTTTCATTGAGAGTTCCACTGTGTCATCATCATAAGGCTTGATGGCTCGTCTCGTTGTCAAGGACAACATCACCTCTGGGGGAGCCCTGGCTATTTCGTCATGACCGCCCGTTCGACCGTTGCGCCGACGATGACTTCTCGGGTCATCGAAAACAGCCTCCATGTCGGCTCGGAATTCGCCGAGCAGTTGGATCCGAAGGAGCTCTCTTCCTTGAATGAGCTCTTGGATCGCATCGCCGCCTTGGGAGTCGCTACAGACTATGACCAGATCGGGCTTAAACACGACCAAAGGGAGATTAACTCCCCGCCGGTCACCCATCAGATAACGGTGGTGGAGGAGTGATGCAGTAATTCTTCCTCTATCTTGAGGACAAACTATGTCCGGATTTCCGAGCTCTCCGAGCCGGATACCCGTCTACGGGAGGACATGGCCCAAACCTTGAACCTAGAATCAGGCAGTGGGCCAGACCTGTTGAGCAACATCCCGGGGCCCGAACTGCCGAGCTCGGAAACTCCTTCGCCCCTGGGTCTCAGATCGGGTCAGGGTTCGGACTTAAATCCACCCACCCACCCAGATATAAGCGATCATTCCCACATTATACAAGAGCCCCAAGAGACAGTACACCACTATTGGGCCAGATTCCTCCTTGTAATGAGCAAGGTTAAGGACTGTCGAGAGGAAGACTTAATTTCATTCTTTTGCAAAATTGCACGGACAAGGGAATCCTCAACGCCATGTCGCTGCGTGACATAGCACACTTCACGACTTACGGCCATAGTATGTAATCACTGTGGCGATGGAAAGCGCCTTGAAAACCCAAAAAAAACTCTAGGATCCTCCGGCTCTCACTAAACCCCCCGTCCGAACTAAAAGGGTGTACTCTCATAAGTCACCCGGCTCAATTACAAAGAAACAAAAGCCCACTACAGGGCATGGAACCGTATTGGAGGGGTGGCTCAACGGGCCATGCAAAATTCACGGTACAACGGATACCATACCAAGACACAGCCTTAGAGCATATTGGGTACTCCGGCAGGTGGCCAAGAGCGGTGAGGATATCCTCATCAACAATACCGCAGAGCACCATCTCGTGGAGAACAACAATACAGTATTGATAGTCTTCGAGGCCTTCGCCTCAAATAATAGGCGTAAGCGAGCACTCCGCAGCCTTGCTGAAGTCTGCCAAATAGCAGCAATAAATCCATGGAGCGATACGGCTATCACCTTCAATGCCAGTGACGAACCTAAATTTCGAACAGCACGAGCACCAGCTGCCTTGGTCCTTAGTCCAATTGTGGACAGCTTCCGGCTGACTAAAGTGCTCATGGACGGCGGCAGCGGATTAAACCTCATCTATGAGGAGACTCTTCAAAAAATGGAAATAGACAGAAGCCGCATTGAGAAAAGCGGCACGACCTTCAGAGGAATCATCCCTAGTCGGGAGGCACGATGTGCTGGCAAAATCACACTAGATGTGGTATTCGGCACGCCGGAGAATTATAGGTCCGAAGAAATCACATTCCAAGTGGCCCCGTTCAATAGCGGATACCACGCCCTTATAGGGCGGGAGGCATTCACGATCTTCCAAGCTATACCCCATTACGGGTACATGAAGCTCAAAATGCCTGGGCCCAATGGAATCATCACTCTAGCTAGTGATCCGGACATAGCACTCCGCGCCGAAAATAAAACAGCCGCACTGGCCCTTGAGGCGTTATCCGAAGCCCTCGCGACCGAGGAACTAACCGCGCTGCGCTCCATAGTGGACAGGGATGGCGTGATACTCGACAAAAGATCCAAGTCCACCTCTTTTAAACCAGCGGATGAAATAATCAAATTCCAAGTCCATCCAACGAACCCTACAAAAACAGCATCTATCGGGCACGCCAAACCCCACAAGAGACGCCAGACTACGCGAAGTTCTTGCGCCAAAATTGGGACATCTTCGTCTGGCATCCTTTAGACATGCCGGGAATCCCACGCAGGCTGGCCGAGCATAGCCTTAACATTCTAAAGGGGTTCAAGCCGGTCAAGCAGACCTTCGGCGTTTCTCTGAACCTAAGCGACAAGCCATGGGAGAAGAGCTAGCCAAGTTACTGGAGGCCGGATTCATCCAAGAAATAAAACATCCGGACTGGCTAGCAAACCTAGTGATGGTACCAAAGAAGGACAAATCCTGGCGCCTATGTGTCGACTTCACGGACCTTACCAAGGCTTGCCCCAAGGATCCCTTCCCCCTCCCTCGCATCGATCAAATTATCGATGCTACCGCAGGACACGACTCATTGTGTTTCCTCGACGCATACTCCGGATACCATCAAATTAAAATGGCGGAGTCCGATCAAGCCGCAACGGCATTTATCACTCCATACGGCCCCATCTGTTTCTACACAATGCCTTTCGGGCTCAAAAATGCCGGTGCAACCTATCAACGCATGATTCAGACATGCTTGGAGACAAAGATTGTCGGTGGGAAACGACACCTATGGGATCACTGGAATCCCTTCTACGGTTGCGGGGCGCGGGGATCGTGAGAAGAGCGGGACCAGTAGACAACACAAAGGGATTTTACCCAGGTTCGGGCCGCAAAGGTGCGTAAAACCCTAGTCCTGCTTTGGTGGATGTATTTAGTGTTCTTGAGCTCTCGAACTAGCTCTAGGTGCTGCCAGGTTCGAAAGAGCCGAATCCTTTCCCTGTGTGCCATGGGCCTCCTTTTATAGGGAAAGGGGTCACCACAGTGGCAAGCAGGAGGTGGAAAGTGTACAGTGTCGCGAGACTATCGCTAGTATTACAGGACAAGATGCATTTAATGCATCGCTTAGGTGTCCTCTTGCTTTATCGGGGACGGGAGCGAGGCCCGTCCCATCCGTCGCTGCTCCTCCTTGCTTCGACACGCATACCTGGCGGCGATGCATGCGGTGCCATGTAGGCAGGCAGGCAACTAAGGTGGCGCGGTGGTGGAGCCTCCAGGAAGGTTTGCATGTTGCCACGCACGTGCCTGCCCAGCTGGTTGGGTCGGCAGCTGCATGTGAACGGCGGTGGAAACTTATCTGGTGTGGGCCTGGCAGTGGTCCAGTCGGTGCGCTTTGGCGAGGGCCTTGTCGGGTGGCCCGGCAAGGGTCTTGCCGGGTGGCCCAGCAAGGGTCTTGCCGTGGCACGCTAGCCTCCCGGGCAAGGGTCTTGCCGGGGGTCTTGTGGGTTTCTTCGGTGAGGATGATTGCCTTCCTATCCTTACTTGATCTTGATTATTCTTTGTCTTCACAAAGATCTGCATGCCACCACAGAGGTGCCTCCCGAGCCCTGTCCCAATGCGTTTGTTTGAGCATTGGTGGGCTCAAGGGTGGCTTGCTCGGCTGGCGTGGGCGGGCTGCCCCGGCAAGGGTCTTGCCGGGGCCGCTGAGGCTGCCCCGGCAAGGGTCCTTGCCGGGAAAAACTGCTTCGCCCATCCGATCCTTGTGGCCTTGGTCCTTGTCATTGCTTCGTTTGTCTTGTCGAAGATCTGGATGCCACCAAGGAGGTGTCTCCCGAGCCCTTGCCTCAACATAGTAGATTACGCTAGAAGTTGTGGGCTCAAGGGTGACCCGCTCTGTTGGTGTGGGGCGAGCTGCCCCGGCAAGGGTCTTGCCGGGGCGGTTAAGCTGTCCCTGCAAGGGTCTTGCCGGGAGGAGCCTGCTCCGTCCCTCCGCTTCTTGTGGTTTTTGGTCTTACCTTGGCTTACCTTCCTTGCTCTGCTTGGTGCGACCGTGGGCGCGGCTCTGACTGCCCGTGCACAGGTCTAGGGGTACGAAAAGTGCACCCCTCTTTTGGTACACCGACAGGAGCCCCCGGTCCTGGGCCACATATAAGCGTGAAGCGTTGTTGGGCTAGGCCCAGAACGGTGCGCGGGCAGGCAGGGCAGTTTTTACTGTGGTAGAACTTTTCGCGCGATGTGCTTTCCACGTCCTGCGTGCATGGCGCAGCGTGGACGGGTGTGCGTGACGTGGGAATTATGCATGGGGCGGTTCCCGTATGCATGCATCACGTCGTAGTGACGAGGCGGCCCGCGCCTTCCCCGTAAAAAGAGGGAGGCGCGGCTCATCTACTGAACAGGGCCGGGGCACGGTCTTCAAGGCGTCCACGCCCCATGACCGGGGTGGGGAGAGGTCGCTTCGCCTGTCCCCTCGGTTCTGCACGTCCGCCACGCGTCCGCCATGCACTTGGGGTCGCAAGCGGCGAGGGCGGGAAACCGGGCCGTCGCTGGTTGGGGCAGCGGGTCGATCCCGATTCCGCGGCGCCTCGCGGGCTGGATTGGTCGAATAAAGGCGGTCGAGCCCCCGACTCTGCCTCTTTATAAAGAGGGGAGGGGAGCGGCATTCCACATTCTTCCATCATCCATCTTCTTCTTCTCTGCTTCTTTCTCCCTCCTGCTATGACGAGAGGAGGCGCGGGTTCTTTGATGGTGGCGGCGAGGGTCGCAGCTCGTCAGCGTGTCCCTCCAACTCCCGAGCCTGAGGCGGCGGAGCCGGCTACGAGAGGGACAGGGAGGGGGCGCGGTCGAGGTCGCCGTGGTGGTCGGGGCAGAGGAGGTCGAGGCGGAACGGTGGTTGTGCTTCCGCAAACGGTGTCTCCTGTGATGGAGGGCCACGTTGGGGACCAACCTCGTGAATTCTTCATCAGGCTACGCCGACCACCGCGCCGTCGTCTTCGCCTCCCCACCCCCTTTGCTGCGGAGATGGAGCTCGACCCGCCCCAGACCCTCAAATGGCAGATGAGGGCTGCGGGATCAGCGGCACGCGGGTCCGCGTCGACTTCCCCGCTCCTCATGTGATGTCCCTCCGTCGGGGATGGAAAACGTTTGCTCGTATCCATAGCCTGACGGTGGGGCTCGTCCTTTTCTTCAAGTTAATGGAGGGCGGCGTGCTCTCCGTCAAGGTCTTTGGAGATCTTGGAACTCGCTTGAAGTGCTGCGTGGAGAGCTCCTCCGATGATGAAGATTCCTCCTCGAGCGAGAGAGATGAGGAGGACAGCGACAACGACGACGAGGGTAGTAGGCGGCAGGATGACGGGTCCGACTAAGTGTCGGTCACGTCGTCCAGGGGCGATGCTGGCAGCAACAGCATCTGCACCGAGCCCCTCGAACCCCTCGGGGCCGTCTACTTGGGCGGCTGGCGTAGAAGGCGCGGGGAAGGCGAAGAAGGCGGATGGCGGGCCGTCAACTCGGAGTACGCGGGAACCGACGCCTTTGTCGCGTATTGTCGGTCCTGCCGCCTCATCTTCCAGCTCTTCCACCATCATCATCATCACCAGCCTCTCGTCGGGGTGGCCGTCGGGATGTTCTCTCGGTGCCTTCGCTGCTCGCATTCGCTTAGGCGCCTTTTCGCCCTTTTGCCATCTTGCTCGCTTCGAGGAGAGGGACAAGAAAGGATCACGGCACCTTATCTTTTTTAGTTTGTAAGCCTTCGGCCTTAGTAGAATTTAAAGCTTGTAATCCCATTGCTCATGTTTTTATTTCGTATGAACTGCACTGACGGGATGTTTTTAATGGAAAAGGGATGTTTGCGGGATTTTCGCTCACGGAGGAACCCACGACAAGGAGTGAATCCTTGTTATCTTTAAGACAAACGCGTTTTCGCCCGACAACAAGCCTTGCCATTTCCCTACTTCGCCGACCTTTCTCCCGCTCTTGGCGGAGGCAGGGTTGTGGTGGGCTTAGCCCCCCCCCCCCCCCCGGTTCCTTCTCTTTGTTGCCGAGGCTACGACCAAATCTAGACCCAGGGGATAATCCTTGGGTGCCGAAAAGGGGGATCATGGTAGCTCAGAGATAGAACGGGGTTTCACGTATCCCAGTCCATAACCAAATGCATGATAGAGGATAAAGGACTTATATGGATCTGCAGCCCCCGGCGATCTTGGCTTGCCGCGGAGGAATCCTTGTTCTTGCAGCCCCCGGCAACTCTGGCTTGCCGGGGCCCGGGCACCGTTATGTTCCCTTTCTTCCAAAACAGCTCGGCAAGAATACTTATGTGCCCTGCGAACCAAAGAAGACAGAGAAGAACAGAGAGACGCGCACTCGACCTCCAAGCTAGGGGTTAGCCGCCGCTAAGCACTATCAACCCTAACCAAGGACGAGACTCAACCTAGCATGCATGCAATAACTTAGGGCGCCAGTGCTTCATTTATTTATGCTCAGGGTCTACGCCTGGCTTTGTACAAAGGGTTACATGCCTTGCCGGCAAGGCTTGTACAAAAGGGTGGCTTGTCGGGAGGCCCGGCAGTCACAAGATTATGGGTGTAAAACTTGCGAAGATGCTCGATGTTCCAGGAGTTGCTCACTGGAATGGCATCTTCGGTCTCCAGCCAGACTGCGCCGGGCCTGGTGACTCGTGTTACCCGATAAGGGCCTTCCCACTTCGGCATCAACTTGTTGGAATTCTTGGCCGACTGAACGTGCCAAAGAACAAGTTCACCTTCCTCAAAGCTCCGGGCATGAACCCTGCGGCTATGGTAGCGGCGCAAGGCTTGCTGGTAGCGTGCTGCCCTCACAGCTGCCCAGAGACGATCTTCCTCAAGGAGCGTCGCGTCATCTTGCCGCAATCGCCCTTGCTCAAGCTCATCATAAGCGAGCACTCGAGGTGACCCATATATGAGTTCCGTGGGGAGAACTACTTCTGCCCCGTAAACCAGGGCAAAGGGTGTCTGGCCGGTCGCTCGATTTGGCATTGTTCTGATCGACCAAAGAACCACCGGCAACTCATCAATCCAGCGCCTCCCGCTCTTGCACAGTCTGTCAAAAGTCCTTGTCCTCAAGCGTCCTTGTCCTCAAGCCTCGCGGGACTTCAGCATTTGCTCTTTCCGCTTGGCTGTTGCTCCGTGGATGTGCCACGGAAGCAAAACAAACCCTGCTGCCGATATCCTCAATGTACTGCATGAAGGCGTGGCTTGTGAACTGTGTGCCGTTGTCGGTGATGATCTTGTTGGGCACCCCAAAACGGCACACTAGCCCCTTGAAGAACTTGATGGCTAACTGCGCTGTCACCTTCCTCACTACTTCCACCTCTGGCCACTTTGTGAACATGTCGATTGGGACGTACAAGTACTCAAAGCCCCCGACAGCGCGGGGGAAAGGGCCCAATATGTCGATCCTCCAGACCGAGAAGGGCCAGGAGAGAGGGATAGTTTGAAGGGCTTGAGCTGGCTGATGGAGCTTCTTCGAATGGAACTGGCACGCTTCACACTTGGTTACTAGTGCCGTCGCATCCTGGAGGGTGGTGGGCCAGAAGAAACCTTGCCGGAAAACCTTGCCGGCAAGGGCCCTCGACCCTATGTGGGAGCCACATATGCCTCCATGTATCTCTGCCAACAGCTTTAGTCCTTCCCCCCGGGAGATGCACTTCAATTTCACCCCATTCGGTCTTCTTACAGACAGCTCGTTATCAACAAACTGGTGCAGGGCAGACCGGGCGGCTACTCTTTCGCCTCTTCATGCTCCTCGTGAAGCTCTCCCTTCAAGGAATCAGATGGTGTGTTGTGCCCATGCCGGAGCCTCGTGGCTCGACGACAAGGACCAAAGGCATTTCTTCACACGGGCAGACGCCCACGGCCACGACACGAGGTCCTCGCCGAGTCGGTCGCCTGGCAGGATCGGCATCCACGGCAGCATCTTCACCGGCGGCTTCGGGGAGCTTGGTGGGGAAGTACTTGCCGGGGCCTAGCTTCCTCCGCTTGTTCTGCCCGGTCGACGGCTCAACGGATGGCTGAGTTAACTGAAGCACAAAAGTACCTGGTCCGACAGGTAGCTTGAGGGCATCGCGCTTTGACAGGTAGTCGTCGATGTCGTTCTCCGCCCGAGGGACATGCTCCGCTTGTATACCGCCAAAATGTTCCTCCAGTTTCCTCACCCCATCTACGTAAGCTTCCATCAACGGGCTTTGATAATCTTTGTTGATCTGCCTGACGACGAGTTGTGAGTCACCCCTGACGATGAGCTTTTTAACCCCGAGGTCCGCCGCGATCCTGAGACCGGCAAGCAAACCCTCATACTCGGCGGTGTTGTTGGTTGACATCTCCCGAGGGAAGTGCATCTGGACGACGTACTTGAGGTGCTCTCCGGTGGGTGCGACAAGCGACACCGGGCGCCGCACCTTTTGCAGCGAGAAGGCACCATCAAAGTACATGATCCAGCTTCATGACTCATTTCCTTGCCGGGAGAGTGGTCTCTCATACCTCTTCGTCAAAGCGCCGAGGTCCATTCTGCAACAAACTCCGCCAAGACTCGCTCTGAATTTTCGAGGTACTTTCAAACTTTAAACGAAGCTTGATCGCCCAGGCCCATTCCACGATCCTTCCCGTTGCATCTGGGTTATGCAGTATCCGTTGCAATGGGAGGCGGGTGACCACCGTGATCTCATGCGCTTGGAAGTAATGGCGCGGCTTCCTCGAAGCCATAAGGAGGCCGAAGAGCAGCTTTCGCACACCTGAGTACCTCGACCTAGCACACTGCAAAAGGGAGCTGACGAAGTAAACTGGGCGCTACACCATCTTCTTCTTCTGCGCTTCTTCACCTGGTCACGTGGGTCCCGTCGCACGGGCGCCAGTCTTGCCGGGGCTGAGCCCTACCGGGGAGGGTTCCTGCCTGCCAACCATCGACTCTGCCGCTGCTGCTGTCTCCTCATCAACCTCTCTCTGTGCCACTAGTGCGGCGCTAACCACCTGATTCGTTGCCGCTAGATAAAGCAGCAACAGTTCTTGTGGTTTGGGTGCAACCAGCACTGGGGTAGATGAGAGGTACTTCTTCAAATCTTGCAGTGCTGTCTCGGCCTCTGGGGTCCACTCCATCAGCCCTGCTTTCTTTAAGATCTTGAAAAAAGGAAGGGCACGCTCCACAGACTTGGAGATGAACCGGCTCATGGCAGCAACGCAGTCAGTGAGCCGACGCACGTCCTTGATCTGTTTGGGTGCCCCAATCTGCTCGATGGCCGTGATCTTATCTGGGTTTGCTTCAATCCGCGTTGGGACACAAAGAACCCGAGAAGCTTGCCGGACGGGACGCCGAAGACACACTTCTCAGGGTTCAATTTGAGGTTCATCTAGCGCAGGTTCCCAAATGTTTCCTCCAGATCTTGCACGAGCGTCGCTTTGTCCTTGGTTTTGACCACTATGTCATCCATATAAGCTTCCATATTTCTATGTAGCCGGGGCTCAAAACCAATTTGGACTGCTCTTGCAAAGGTCGAGCCAGCACTCTTCAACCCGAAAGGCATCCGTAAAAAGCAATACGTACCACATGGGGTGATGAATGCTGTCATTTCCTCGTCTTCCTTTGTCATGAAGATCTGGTGGTATCCTGAGTAGGCGTCCAGGAACGATAAGAGGTCACACCCAGCCATGGAGTCAACAATCTGGTCAATGCGCGGAAATGGGAAAGGATCCTTTGGGCAGGCCTTATTGATGTCTGCGTAATCAATACACAACCTCCATTTCCCATTTGCCTTGCGCACCACTACCGGATTGGCCAACCACGTTAGATGGAGTACTCCTCTCACCAAGCCTGCCACCTCTAGCTTTTTGATTTCCTCCGTGATGAACTCCTGCCTCTCCAAAGCCTGCTTCCTGACCTTCTGCTTGACGGGCCGCGCATGAGGACAGACAGCAAGGTGGTGCTCAATCACCTCCCTGGGAACGCCGGGGATGTCGGAGGCTTGCCATGCAAACACATCGACATTCGCCTTGAGGAAGGCGATGAGCTCGCTTCCTATTTGCCATCGAGGGTGGAGCTTATGGTAAAAACTCCGCCTGCATCAGCCCTCCTTGATGGGCACCTTCTTGGTCTCGTGGCGTGGCTCTGGACTTCTTGCTCTTGCCAGTGGAGCTCTCTGGCACGTCCTCAACAGGAGCGCAGCACCCCGAAGAGGTGCGCTTGCCGGAGTGGGTGCTAGGAGTCTCGCCGGTCTTCTCCCCCCCCCCCGGGGCTCCATCGGTGGGGGCAGGTACCTTAGCGGCAGCTGCTGCAACTACTTCCCGGTAGAGTTGGTCAGCGCAGATTAACACATCTTTCTTGTCGGAGGGGACGGTGATGATGTTCATCGGCCCGGGCAACTTCAGCATGTTGTAGGCGTAGTGTGAAGCCGCCATGAACTTGGCTGTCGGGCGGCCGAGGATCCCGTTGTAAGGCAAGGGGATCTCAGCTACATAAAAAACAATCCTCTCCGTCCTGTGGTTCATCTCGCCTCCGAATGTCACGGGCAGCGTGATCTTTCCCTTTGGCTGGCTCCTCCCCAAGTTAACCCCTTGGACCGTACCCGTCTCCTCGAGGTCTCAATCAGGGATCTGCAGCCTTCTAACCACAACAGGCGAGATCAAGTTCAGGCCGGCCCCGCCGTCAACCAACATCTTTGTCACCTTGAGGTTGCGGATTTTTGGTCAAACCAACAATGGCAAGCACCCGACCGCAATGGTGCGGTCAGGGTGGTCCTCGGTGTCGAAGATGATGGGCGTGCTGGACCATTTCAGCGGCTTCCGTGCGTCAAACGATGGCTCCACCGCTGTGATCTCACGCGCCCACAACTTGAGTTGGCGGTGGGATGTGTGCAGCGAGGCGCCGCCATCAACGCACATGGCCTCTGTGGCTTTCTGAAACTCATGGTCGCCGGACTCGTCGTCCTTGTCATGATCATCGTCTTCCTGCTTCTTGTCGTGGCCCCGGGCGGGCCTCTCTTGCTGACTCTCCTTGCCGTGGCGGCCTCCTTGGCCGCCATGTTTCTTGCCGGATCCTTCGGCACCATCTAGGCCTTTCTCCTTGTCCCTCCGCTCATACTCGACTTTTTGCTTCTCGGCGAGCAGCTCTACCTACCGGCAGTTTTGGAGATCATGGCCCTTGGTGCGGTGGATCTTACAAGATTCTTGTCCGGAGCCTCCGGCTTGTCGGCAATCGCCAAGGCCGCAAGGCCACACACCCGCAATCTCCTTGCCGGGTCGCCACCTTGGTCTTCTTGGTGGTACCGGTGTCGTCGGATCCTCAATGGAAAGCACGGCCTTGCCCTTGCGCTTCCTATTACGGCGTCGGCCTTTCTTTCTGGGTGGCGGTATCGCCCGGTGGAGTCGGTTTCAAGACCGGCATCTTCGTCGGGTACTTTCCTTGGCGCACCAATCGGCGTAACATAGAGCTCGCCAGATCCTTAACCTTGTTCATCGCCACTCTTCATGCATCTTGCGATTGCGCATGTTCGATGGAACACACCGATCACTGGCGGGATGAACATCGGGATGTTGTACTGCACCCGGCTGAACCTTTGGATGTACTTGCGCGGGTTTTCTCCTTCCTTCTGGGGGATGATGTGTAAATCACTCGCCTGGCCATGAGCTTGGTGACCTCCGGTAAAGGTGCCAACAAACTCATGGCACATATCCGCCCAAGAAGAGATGGAATCCACCGGCAAGTGCATCAACCATGACATAACATTAGGCTTGAGTGCCAACGGGAAGTAGTTGGCAAGCACCTTGTCGTCGTGGGCCCCGGCAGCTTGCGTCGTGATGGTGTAGATGCTGAGGAACTCTGACGGGTGAGTCTTGCCGTTGTACTTCTCGCCAACGTCGGGTTTGAACGTACGGTGGGAGGGCCACTGGAACTGCCGCAGCTCACGGGTGAAGGCCGGACAACCTACCTCGTAAGGTAGGCCACCGTAGCCTCCGGCGCCAGGTCCAGAAGCGGCCCCCGCCTCACCGTTCGATCGGGTGGCGCGCGTCACGTTGGCGCTCGATCGTAGTTCGAGCGTCCTCGTGAGCCCACTCCCGAAGGACTTGGCGCTGATCGCGGTTGGTCCGTGGGTCGGACGACGTGATGGAGATATCATCACGAGCATCGCCACGACGGGCCGACGCCCGGGGCGGTCGAGATGGATGTGGGGAGTACACTATGGCCGCGTCGCCTCCGGTGTGGCCTCCGCTAGCAGGTGGCAGCCCGGCGGAGCGACGGCCGACGGGTTCCACGGCCGCGGCTGTCGTCGTTGGCGATGCCGACGAGGCTCCGGACGGTGGCCCTCCATTCGTCGAGCTTCTCCGCGGCGGGAGGAAAATCAAGGAGCAGCTGCGCGCGCTAGGGCTTCCGCTAGCGTGGGTGGCGGTGAGAGCTGGGTAGACCACGATGCGCCTCGACTCCTAACCACGTTAGAAGGAGCCGCGTCGCGGCTCTGTAGCCGTTCGCCACCTCCATCGGTACCTCGGCGCGCATGCTGGCCCTCTCCTTCATGAGACGAACGCACAGGACTCTTTCCAGGGCGGCGGGCAGGGTCACCAGCAGGGTGACGCTGCTCATCACGCACAACCTGAGAAGAGCGCGCCGTGGGCGTCGGTGTTGGCGCCTTGGAGATCGTCGTGCCGCCGCCTGGCGGGACGGCGGCACCCCTGGAGGGCCCCGCACCACCTGCGGGGGGGCCCGACTTCATCTTCGGAGCCCGCGACTGGTGGCTCGCCGCCCGGCGCGCGAACGACGCTGCTCGCCAGGCCCGGACCATCAGGGTGATGTGGATGTTCGCGGGCTGTGCCACGGGTCCTCTCCGCGACTGGCCTGTTGTCGGTCCGCACCGGTACCAACCCGGCTCTGGACGAACCGATCGCCGTGGTCGTCTTCTTCTTAGGAGCCATGGCGATGAAGAATAGCTAGG
This sequence comes from Aegilops bicornis, assembly GCA_021605145.1. Taxonomy (NCBI): domain Eukaryota; kingdom Viridiplantae; phylum Streptophyta; class Magnoliopsida; order Poales; family Poaceae; genus Aegilops; species Aegilops bicornis. The sequence goes on along the minus strand of CM038671.1, from coordinate 216,586,302 downwards.
TCAACTGCTAGACCAGATTCTCACAACAGCGCTCCCCTACCTGGCGTGCCAAAGATGTCGGTGGGAAACGACACCTATCGAATCACTGGAATCCCTTCTACGATTGCAAGGCGCGGGGATCGTGAGAAGAGCGGGACCAGTAGACAACACAAAGGGATTTTACCCAGGTTCGGGCCGCAAAGGTGCGTAAAACCCTAGTCCTCCTTTGGTGGATGTATTTAGTGTTCTTGAGCTCTCGAACTAGCTCTAGGTGCTGCCAGGTTCGAAAGAGCCAAATCCTTTCTCTGTGTGCCATGGCCCTCCTTTTATAGGGAAAGGGGTCGCCACAGTGGCAAGCAGGAGGTGGAAAGGGTACAGTGTCGCGATTCTATCGCTAGTATTACAGGACAAGATGCATTTAATGCATCGCTTAGGTGTCCTCTTGCTTTATCGGGGACGGGAGCGAGGCCCGTCCCATCCGTCGTCGCTCCTCCTTGCTTCGACACGCGCCCTGGCCAGCGATGCATGCGGTGCCATGTAGGCAAGCAGGCAGCTCAGGTGGCGCGGTGGTGGAGCCTCCAGGAAGGTTTGCATGCTGCCACGCAGGTGCCTGCCCAACTGGTTGGGTCGGCAGCTGCATGCGAACGGCGGTGGAAACTTATCTGGTGCGGGCCTGGCAGTGGTCCAGCCGGTGCGCTTTGGCGAGGGCCTTATCAGGTGGCCCGGCAAGGGTCTTGCCGTGGCACGCTGGCCTCCCCGGCAAGGGTCTTGCCGGGGGTCTTGTGGGTTTCTTCGGTGAGGATGATTGCCTTCCTATCCTCACTTGATCTTGATTATTCTTTGTCTTCACAAAGATCTGCTTGCCACCACGGAGGTGCCTCCCGAGCCCTGTTCCAATGCGTCTGTTTGAGCATTGGTGGGCTCAAGGGTGGCTCACTTGGCTGGCATGGGCGGGCTGCCCCGGCAAGGTCCTTGCCAGAAAAAACTGCTTCGCCCATCCGATCCTTGTGGCCTTGGTCCTTGTCGTTGCTTCGTTTGTCTTGTCGAAGATCTGCATGCCACCAAGGAGGTGTCTCCCAAGCCCTTGCCTCAACGTAGTAGATTACACTAGAAGTTGTGGGCTCAAGGGTGACCCGCTCTGTTGGTATGGGGCGGCCAAAGCTGTCCCCGGCAAGGGTCTTGCCGGGGGGGAGCCTGCTCCGTCCCTCCACTTCTTGTGGTTTTTGGTCTTACCTTGGCTTACCTTCCTTGCTCTGCTTGGTGCGACCGTGGGCGCGGCTCTGACTGCCCGTGCACAGGTGTAGGGGTACGAAAAGTGCACCCCTCTTTTGGTACACCGACACAGATCGGCAAAATAGTGGAGGCATACGTAGACGATGTGGTCATTAAAACCAGACACGTCGAATCCTTAATAGACGACTTGAGGCTCACGTTCGACAATCTCCGAACATATGACATTAAGCTCAACCCAAAAAAATGCGTCTTTGGCGTGCCCGCCGGAAAGCTCTTAGGCTTCATCGTCTCCAACAGAGGAATCGAAGCAAATCCGGCTAAAATCAGAGCTCTGTCACAGTTGGCCACCCAAACAAACCTCAAGCAAGTCCAGAAACTAACTGGATGTGTGGCCGCCTTAAGCCGCTTCATCTCCCGATTAGGAGAAAAGGCACTGCCTCTTTATCGCCTTCTCCAGCGCACCGAACACTTCGAGTGGATGGATGCGGCCACGGCCGGACTAGAGGAAATAAAAGCCATTTTGGCCACAAACACAATCTTGGCCACGCCAAATGTAGGCGAACCAAAATTGTTATATATAGCGGCAACACACCAAGTTGTAAGTGCAGTGCTCGTCGTCGAACGAGAGACGGATGGACATAAGTTCCCGCTCCAAAAGCCGGTATACTATGTATCCACTGTCCTCACTCCATGCAAATCACAGTACCCACATTATCAAAAGATAGCATACGCGGTCTTCATGGCATCCCGGAAACTACGACACTACTTTCAAGAGTGTTCAATTACGGTGGCCTCTGAAGTACCACTCAACGACATAATAAACAACCGCGAAGCCATGGGCTGGATTGCTAAATGGTCTATTGTGCTCCTCCCGTTCGACATAATATACAAACCACGGCGAGCCATTAAGTCACAAATACTGGCCGATTTCGTTGCCGAATGGATAGAAGTCGAACTCCCAAAACAGTACGACGAATACTCCAATTGGATCATGCACTTTGATGGCTCTAAAATGCTGGCGGGTCTGGGGGCTGGTGTCGTCCTGACATCCCCCACTGGAGATACAGTCCTGTACGTACTCCAAATATTATACATAGACTCCAACAACGTAGCAGAATATGAGGCCCTGTTATACGGCCTCCGGATGGCAGTCTCCATGGGCATTCAACGCCTAGAGGTGCGGGGGGATTCAAACCTTGCAATATCTCAAATAAATGGAGACTTCGACGCCAAGGATCCAAAAATGGCGGCTTATCGCAACGCCGTCCTCAAAATGTCAGCTCGGTTCGAGGGGCTGGAATTCCACCATGTGGTCGGGGAAAACAATCAGGCGGCAGATATCCTTGCCCGCATCGGTGCTAAGCGCGACCCGGTCCCACCTAATATCTTTTTGGAAAGGATGTTTAAGCCATCTGTGGTATGGGAAGGAGGCCGAAATAATAGTCCGGACCGGACACAACGCCGAATCCCGAACACCTCGACGTGTCGGAGGCTCTACCTCCGAAATAACACCTTCCACCCGCGTGATTATGGCTGTCATTGCCCGTGCGACGTAATCCATTCCTGGCCTACCTAACTAGGCAGGAACTACCCGAGGACCCAAACGAGGCACGTTGCATTGTGCGGCGGTCTAAAGCCTAAAAGGTCCACGAGGGAGAGCTTTATAAGAAAAGCGCTACCAGAGTCCTTCAAAGGTGCATCTCCGAAGAGGAAGGGCAGCAACTTTTGGCAGAAATTCATGCTGGACTTGGCAGCCACCATGCTGCGGCTCGGGCCCTTGTAAGCAAGGCCTTCCGTACAGGTTTTTACTGGCCGACGGCCCGAGCAGACGCACAGGACCTCGTTCAACGATGCGTCGGTTGCCAGCTTTTCTCAAACCAAAGCCATATGCCACCTACCGCTCTCCAAACAATCCCCATTACTTGGCCCTTTGCAGTCTCGGGGCTTGATATGGTCGGACCCCTCAAAGGGGGAAGCCATAAGAAAAAATACTTATTGGTCATGGTGGATAAATTCACCAAATGGATAGAAGCCAAACCAGTTAAAACGGCCGAATACGGACCAGTGATAGACTTCATATCCGGGGTTGTACACCGTTACAGCGTCCCCCACAGCATCATCACCGACAACGGCTCGAACTTTACAGCCGACGAGGTAAAAATTTGGTGCAGCAACATGGGCATTAAGCTCGATTATGCTTCTGTCTATCACCCGCGAACTAACGGTCAAGTCGAGCGAGAAAATGGTCTTATCATGAGCGGTATTAAACCCAGATTAGTGCAATCCTTAAAGGAATCAAATACGCACTGGGTAGAGTAGCTCGACTCCGTACTATGGGGGCTGCGGACCACGCCGAATCGCACTACCGTATACACACTGTTTTTTATGGTGTACGGCGCAGAGGCGGTACTGCCCTGCGACATAATTCATGACTCGCCTCGAGTGCGCATGTATGAAGAGAAAGAAGTCGAGCTTGATTGGCAGGACAGTTTGGACGCCCTAGAGGAGGAGCATGACGTGGCAAAAGCCCGTTCCGCATTCTATCAACAACAGGCTTGAAGGTATCAAAGCAGAGAAGTACGGGCCAAAACTTATAATGTTGGTGAACTCGTTCTACGCCTACCGGAGAAGAAAAAGAACAAGCTCAAGCCCAAATGGGAAGGTCCCTTCATTATCGACCAAGTTCTGACCGGTGGAGCGTACCGTCTGCGGGATGCATCGGACAATCGACTCGAGCCAAACCCATGGAACGCAGCCAGACTCCGAAGGTTCTACGCCTAGTGTCGGACTCCATGTTCGTCTCCTTACCTCCTTCCATTTTTTATATATCTGTTATTTGTCTTTTATTTATTTCTTTCTTCCCTTTTTCTTCAAGGCATTAAAAGGCTAAAATGTGTCTTGACTACACAATCTTGACGCGCTAGCCGCGCCCATTATACCTAGGGGATTCTTATATAGAAGCTTAATACAACTATTTTCCAGGCTCTATGCCCCACACATGTGTTATTCTTCCACATGTACCCTTTTTCGCAATTATATGCATCGATATGACTTAAGTTTTGGCCAACACTACAAAAAAAATACACTTCCATGATGATACGTGTTTGTCACAGTAGGTCGCATTTTTTGTCATGCATGTACATCCATGACAAATTTATGACAGAATCAAGATAGTCATACATGTGTTGTCGTAGAAGTGTTCCATGACATTACCAAAATTATCATCACGGAAGTGTCCACTTCCATGACGATAAATCGCGCGTCACGAAGTGCTTTTCGTCAAGGGTGACCGACACGTGGCATCCACCGTAACGGAACGCCGTTAAGCTATCGGGTCGGGTTTTGGATCCGATAACCCGTTAACGGCCCGACCAATGGGGATTTTCCACGTGTAAAATCATCATTGGTCGGAGGAAACACGTGTCGGCTCATCATTGGGACAGATGTCATCCACTCACCGGGATGTATACGCCTATGATACGTCGACACGTGGCACGGCCCAATAGTGGCCCATTCCTGTGAAAAGGCCGGCCTGTTTGACTTGGTCAAAAGCTGGCGGGCCGGCCCATGGAAAGCCTGTTAATGGCCTATTAGCATATAGCCCATTTACAGCCCGCTAACCCAAGGCCTGTTACGCCCTATGCGAATTAGGCCTAGTAGCGTCATCTAGGCCATCCAATATGATTCCAGCCGTTTCTACGGCCCATGTATGGCCCATGACGTCTTTCGGCCCATATGAGGCCCTTTGTAACTCTTGGCCCATTAGCGGCCCGTGCTAAAACTAGCCCGTAATGAACAGTGTATTACTTTACACCCATTAACGGCCCGTGGTGAAACTGGCCCGTAATGAACAGTGTAACACTTTATACCCATTAACGGGTCGTTGTTCCATTGGGCCGTTTCCAGCCCAAGTTAACTTTCGGCCTTCTGAGGGCCCATTTATTCTTGGGCTCATTTGCAACATTTGGTTAATTACGGCCCACATCGCTATTTTACGCTAGGGCCAAATTCAGCCCGTTATTACGATCGGCCCGTTTGTGGTCCGTTAATCATTGGGCCATTTTCATAGCATCACCAAATACGGCCTATTAACGCCCATTATGGTCAGCCCATAAAGCGTATGATTTCCATTATAGGCCCGTCTTTACGACCCATTAAAGGCCAAGATAAGACCCATAAATGAGTCGGCGGCCCATGGATCCTACGTGACGTAGAAGGCCCACGGATCTGCGCGAGACGTAGAAGGCCCATGGACGCTGCGAGACGTAGAAGGAACATGGATCACGCTAGACGTAGAAGGCCCATGGATCTGCGAGACGTAGAAGGCCCATGGATCCTCACGAGACGTAGAAGGCCCATGGATCCTACGAGACGAAGAAGGCCCATGATCGGGCGAAGTTGGCCCCGCTTTGAACGATATAGCATATTCAAAGAATTATCTTACTCAATACTATCACCTCTAAAAAGCATACACTATACAACAAAGAGATCAAGGCATAGAAAGGTAGAATAATCCTACACTATACAATAAAGAAATTACAGCCGATTATACCCTTTGGGCATTATGGTACGTCACGGTGATAATAAAGCATACACAAACAAAGAAATTACATACACTTTGGGCAAATACGGCTCATACATCATGGACGCGCATCAACTTAACTCCATTTGAACTATAATCTCTTCGTAAAATAGGATTGGCGATTCAGATAGCACAAATTTCAGTCTGCAAAATCTCCAATTCCTTCATGGTTACCTCGGTGTCTTGTTTCATTTTTTTGACTCCTGCATCTAATACACGCATGTCCGGGCCTCAACTTGTTGATTATACGTTGACAATCATGTACACGTTGTATTGCCACCTCTAGTTGATGCTCGAGAACATCCACATTCCAATTCCAATCCATAATCATTCGGTATGGCCATGCCGCCGTCATAGATTTTTGTGTTGATGTCACTTCATCCCGAAATGTTTCGTAAGTACACATGACTAGGGCAAAATGTAGTTACAACAAAGGAAGCTTAACAAGACA